>CM038677.1:541349406-541578242 GCA_021605205.1 Aegilops longissima | reverse complement strand
CTTTTCAAAGGTAGGTTCCCCTTTTTTCCAAACTCCAATATAGTCTTCGGACGTGATGATTGTATCCGGACCTGTTATACACCACACACAACCGCAGAAAGAATATAATATTTGCACGAATCTAATCTGTTGACAGCTTCTTTATAACATCATGTCTGTCCGGCTATAATTTCGAACCGTTTTTCTTCTGCCATCCCACGTTTCGAGACGCGGTTGCTATTGGCATGTCTTGTCGAAGCAGAGATCGTGTCCCCTTATTGCGGGATTCTAATCAATGCGAGCATGGGTAACCCAACCGTGCCATTTGCACAGCCCTTGGGAATAGGCGAATCTTAAGGCAAGTGAGGAGGCGTATAATGTTTGCTGCCTTTATAAGAGGATAAGGATTCCCTCTTTCTCTTCACACGCTTTCTCTCTGTCTCCGCCTTCCCGATCTCGAGCTCCAGCGCCCAAGTTCTCATCCCCTTTCCACTCAAGCAACCATGTCCGGATCCGGTGGTCCGGGCAAGTGGATGGTCTCCTCCGTCAAGGAGGAGGACATTACTGAGCTACGAGCGGCCGGATATGGCGAAGGGAATATCCCACCGCTTACCTGCCGAGGGACAAATCGTCCCTATGCTGGAGCTCGACGAGAGGGTAGTATTCCTTCCTCATTTCTTCTGCGGGCTGGGGTTTCCACTCCACCCTTTCGTCCGCAGGCTGATGTATTATTACGTGATAGATTTCCATGATCTGTCCCTGAATTCCTTCCTCAACATCTCGGCATTTATCGTCAGGCGCGAGGCCTTCCTCCCATCCATCCCTACTTGAAGCTGTGGGCTCAAAGTCTTCAACGTGAAGTCAAGGTGGTGGACGACCAACACGCTGGAGTGCGGGGAGCCATGGTGAGCAAGCTATCCAACATCTCCTGGCCCAAAGGCACTTTTTTGTGGAGACAGTGAAAGGACCTGCAGAGCGGAAGTGGTTCTACATCACAGTAACCTCGCTGCACCACTCCGGGCCGCTGCTGCCGACTCCGGCCCGGTGCTCCCATGCGACTCACCTCCTGGGTCGAGAAGAGTCCGGACTAGTGTTTACTCGACGAGCTGATAGCGCTGCAAACGTATGCTCAAAGCATGGTGACCAAGAACGCCTGCTTGTTGATGTCATCCGGTGATGCTTGGTCCCGGATTCTTCCGTGCCAGCGCCGAAGCAGCCCTTTGTGGGAGTTCAATTCGAAGAAGCACCAGAACTTGGTAAGGCTCTTCGAGACTACTCACGAAGGCGCCAGGAAGTTGCTTTTTATGGGCAACGAGAAGCCCCCGGCCACAGATTTAGACCGTGGTCACGATTGTACACACCCCGCGAGCAAGGTATGTTATTTCTGACGTATCCTCAACCTCATTGCTTCCTTTAGGACTGGATGGAGAGGTTTTATGGTTGACGCCTGAGCTTTTACTATGGTTCCTTTAGGACTGGATGGAGAGGGCGAAGCGGATCCAGTGTCCGGATCCGCTGCTCGAAGAGCCGGTCATCCCACGCCTAGCGGAGATGCTGGTGCCGGCGCCATACAAGGCGCCGGAGAAGAAGGCCAAGGGGGCCAAGAGTGGCCCCCGTCGCAAGGGCACTTCGGACGCGACGTCCGAAGATGATGAGGCCCATTCCTCCGTCCATGAGGAGAACGACGAGGAGGAGGAAGAGGAAAACAACCCTCCTCCCAAGGAGAAGAAGAAGAGGGCGGCCTCGGCACATCCGGAGGCTTAAAGCGCCAAAGTTTCAAAAGGAAGGGCCTAGTGGTCAACACACCGCGTGGACGTTGATGATTTGTCCGAATAGCGCTCAAGCACTAAGCCCCTGTGCCGCATCGTAAGTGACATGGCTTGCTCGTGGCAGCCCGCCCTTCCTCTCCATTTATCTTTGACATAGTTTAACTGCATTTATTGCAGTCCGCCCATGACCTTGTCCAATGCGATCCTCATCCAAGGTTCGCTATGGTTCGCCGGAGATGGCGCAGCTGGGGCCATCGCCTACTTACTCCCACGAGGCCAGGGACGACACCAAAGTGCAGTCCCGGGAGGGCCGATCCGAACCTGGAGGAACTTAGGACGTTGTCCGAGGCGCCACAATGAGGCGGGCGCTTCTACCGCCGGACACATGTGGAGACGATCCCCATGAAGATCAAGGAGAGGGCAGATCCAGCTTAGCCCTCAACCGGATATTTATTCGGAGACCCATATGGCTCTGAAGTCGGGCGAGGAGCCCCTTTGAAGGAGGGGTGCACGCCGCTCGCCGGTGGTCCCCTGTCCATCCAGGGGCGCCAGACAACCTGATGGAGGCACTACGAGGAGCCTCCGTTATGGACGAGCACCGTGTCCTTATGGGCACGGTGATTGAGAAGGTTCAGTCCGCCAAGAGTGGACTGAACGGCGCCTGCACCAACCTATTGACAGGTTTTGAGGTAAGTGACATAGAAAGAGAAAAAAAACTGTAGTCAGTAGCCCCTGAGACACTGTCCAGTGTTCGGCAAGAAGAACCGGATAGAGGATCTATTGTAGGAGGCTAACGTAGCATGTATGCATAAGAAAGCATAGTTGTTGGCCGCAACCTCGCATGCTGCTGAAGTCTCTGAATTGAGGCAGAGGCTGGAGCGGACGGAGAATGAGCTCGGCGAGGTTAGGGTTCGGCTCCAGGAGAAGCAAGGTGAATAATGACTTGCTGTGTGTTCGGAAAGCGTAGGCGATGTATATTGACTGTAGTGTCGTAATATGTGCAGGAGCCGCGACCGAGGTCGAGGCCCTAAGGAAGGCCCTGTGCGAGGCCGAGGAGAAAGGTGTCCAGCAGCAAGCCGCCCGTAAGAAGCTCGAGGCCCGGGTCAAGGAAATCCAGCAGGAGCTCCAAGATGCGGTGAAAAAATGTGAGACCTTGGAGAATGATGCGTCGGCTCAAGAGGCCGAGCTCACCAAGGCTCGCTGTAGAACCGGAGACTGCACGGAATGAGGCCCAGGCCACCCTCCAGGAGATCCAGGAGGCCAAGAAGATCACGGCGGGTAAGGCATTTAAGATGCAAAGCAAGTATGCGGAGAAGCAATACCTTTTACTAACCCGGGTTTGGAGTTCCCCAGGGGCTTTTGCGGATCTACCACACAGCGTATCAGACGCTGCAGAGTTCTATCGAGCCGAAGGAGGAGGTTCTACGGAGAAGCTATTCTAGTCGCAGTACGCGACGCCAGAGCATCCCGTGTCCTTCAGCGATAAGCTGAAGCAGCTCGTGGAGCTGCACAGGGTGGCTAAACTAGCCATGAAGGATTTGACAATCCGGCTATGGCCAGCCGAAGCTATGCCCGGCAGCTACTTCGGACTCGTGAGGCGTCTGGTGGAGGCCTGTCCGCGGCTGGATGTCATCAAGCGCTCCGCATGTATTGAAGGTGCTTGTATGGCCTTCGCTCGCTGTAAGATGTGGTGGGCGAAGATGAACGTTGTTGAAGTTGCCAACGGGCCGCCGGAGGGCAAGGAGCACCGCACACCCGAGCGATATTTCGCCGATGTCGTATAGGGGTCTCGACTTGTGGCGGCGCAATGTTCGTAGGACATTGTATTTGAATAAATGTATTCATGTTGCCTTTGCCTTGTATTATGAGAACAAAGCTGGTTGAGGGAGTCCTGGATTAGAGGGTCTCCGGACAGCCGGACTATATCCTTTGTCCGGACTGTTGGACTATGAAGATACAAGATTGAAGACTTCGTCCCATGTTTGGATGGGACTCTCCTTGGCGTGGAAGGCAAGCTTGGCAATACGGATATGTAAATCTCTCCCTTGTAACCGACTACATGGTAACCCTAGCCCCTCCAAAGGTCTATATAAACCCGGAGGGCTTAGTCCAGAGAACAAGAACAATCATACCATAGGCTAGCTTCTAGGGTTTAGCCCCTACTGATAGCGTAGATCAACTCTTGTAATACTCATATCATCAAGATCAATCAAGGAAGTAGGTATTACCTCCATCGAGAGGGCCCGAACTCCTGTAAACATCGTGCCCCCGCCTCCTCGTTACCATCCGCTTTAGGCGCACAGTTGGGACCCCTACCTGAGATCCGCCGGTTTTGACACCGACATTGGTGCTTTCATTGAGAGTTCCACTGTGCCGTCACCATAAGGCTTGATGGCTCCTTCGATCATCGACAACGATGCGGTCCAGGGTGAGGTTTTCCTCCCCGGATAGATCTTCATATTCGGCGGCTTTGCACTGCGGGCTAACTCGCTTGGCCATCTAGAGCAGATCGAGAGCTACGCCCCTAGCCACCAGGTCAGGTTTGGAAATTGGAACTACACCGTTGACATCCGCGGAGATTTGATCTTCGACGAATTCGAGCCCATGTCAGGTGCGCAGCACGATCACGACGAGCATGATCTAGCTCAGCCGACGGACGGTGTTCGGGAGATCACACCTGCAACTACTCCGGCCCTCAATCCGGAGCAAATTGCGCCATCCAAGGACGGGTTTATAGACCCCGCCATGGAGGCCGCACTCTCAGTGGTGATAGAGCCAGATACTAACTTCACCCCTTACGAGAGCCGCGTTGCCGAACCATGGTCTCCGACCACGGACACCGAGCCGCATGCGTCCGTGCCTATCGAATCCGATTGGGCGCCGATCATGGAGTTTACCTCCGTGGATATCTTTCAGTACTCGCCTTTTGACGACGTGCTAAATTCGTTAAGGCCTCTCCCCGTCAAAGAGAACTTTGGCTTTAACTATGTCCGCTAGAATGGGATGCGCACGATGAAGAAATTCGCTGCCCACCCACCACCCACTTAGTAGCCACTGTCGATGCATTTAACCGACATGCTCGATTTGACTCAAGACATCGATTTACATGGACGACGATGCAGGAGAAGAACAGGAACCATCGCCCACAGGGCGCTGGACAGCCACTTCATCACATGACATATACATGGTGGATACACCAAAAGAAAACAATGACGAGGAATGGAAGGAAGCAGCGAAGAACAGCTCCATCGAGAAGCAAACAAATCGTCGGCATAGACGCCGCTCCAAATCCCGCCTCGGCAAAAACAGCGATAACAGCGAAAGAGAAACTAACACCCCAGTCGACTCCAGTGGAAACAACGACCACATCGACCCAGCGACAGAGCAGGATGAACCAGCAAACGGCGAACATAGTATGGATCCGCTGTCCGAACACGGCGATGTCGAGGATAAAGCTCATCAACCTTCCTCCGGAGAGGAAAACAGTTCGGACAAAGATGCACACATCATCCCGGAAAGGCACTTGGAACAAGAAAACCTCCGCAGAAGGCTTACTGCCATCGCGAGGTGTCTGAAGAAGCAGAAGCAAAGGCTTAGGGCCGCGCAGAATATGCTCAACAATAGATGGAACAAAGTGCTCAACAATGAAGAAAAGTATGGTGGTAGTTACCACACAAAGAGCTATCCAAAGCGCAAGCTATTGCCCGAATTCGACGATGAGGCCTGAGAGCCCACACAGCCGAAAACTAAAACGGCCAACCGGTCGAACCTACCACCTTGTGGCCGCGATAGAGAGGCTAACAAGGCCGCACATAAGTCAACACACGATCTACGTGAGGACTTGCGTCAAAAATCCAGTATGACCAGATCCATCTATGGATCTAGGAAGTGCGCTACGACACAAAATCAAAATAGAATACTACAACCGTCCGAACACCATGATACATCCAAATATAGGGGTGCCACACACCCCCTATGTTTCACCGATGAGGTGCTGGACCACGAATTTCCAGAAGGATTCAAACCGATGAACATAGAGGCGTACGACGGGACCACAGACCCCCGGGTCTGGATTGACGACTTTATCCTCCATATACATATGGCTCGCGGAGACGATCTCCATGCCATCAAGTACTTGCCCCTCAAGCTTAAAGGACCAGCTCGGCACTGGCTAAAAAGCCTCCCCGAACACTCAATTGGAAGTTGGGAGGAGCTCGAGGATGCGTTTTGGGCTAATTTTCAAGGGACCTATGTCCGACCTCCGGATGCAGACGATTTAAGTCACATAATTCAACAGCCCGGAGAGTCAGCTGAAAGCTTTGGAACAAGTTTCTCACTAAGAAGAACCAAATCGTCGACTGCCCGGACGCCGAAGCCTTAGCAGCTTTCAAGCACAGCGTCCGAGACGAATGCCTCGCCAGATACCTCGGCCAAGAAAAACCGAGAACAATGGAAGCCCTGACAAGCCTCATGACCCGCTTTTGCACGGGCGAAGATAGCTGGTTAGCCCGTAGTAGCACTAGCGACCCAAGCACATCCGAAGTCAGGATGGCAATGGAAAACCACGATGCAGTAAAAGCAAGCGTCGAAATATAGAAGACAGCCCAGATAATACGGCGGTAAACGCCGGATTCAGGGGCTCTCGACCAAGTCAGCGGAAAAATCCTTTCAAAGGCAGCAGAGATGGACCGTCCAACCTAAACAAGATTCTAGACAAACTATGTCAGATTCACGGCACCCCCGATAAACTTGCAAATCACACCCACAGAGAATGCTGGGTCTTCAAGCATTCCGGTAAGCTAAACACCGAACACAAGGGGAGGGAGACACCAAGTGAAGACGAGGACGAGCCTCTCCAGCAAAGCACTGGGGGACAGAAAAAATTCCCACCAGAGGTTAAAACAGTAAACATGATCCACGTGACGAAGAGGAGAAGCAAACATGCACTCTGAGACACACGCGCTAATGAGCCCGTCACCCCTAAGTTAAACCCCTGGTTGGCCTGCTCGATCACTTTTGATCGCAGGGATCACCCGACAAGCATCCGACATGAAGGATTGGCTGCCTTGGTGTTAGACCCAATTATAAATGGATACCATCACACACGAGTCCTTATGGACGGCGGCAGTAGTCTTAATCTGATATATCAGGACACAGTCATCGAAATGGGGATAGACCCGACAAAAAACAGCCACAGTAATACTACCTTCAAGGGAGTAATACCAGGCCCAGAGGCCCGCTGCACGGGCTCTTTATTAATAGAGGTTGTATTCGGTTCTCCCGACAACTTCCGAAGTGAAAAGTTAACCTTCGACATCGCTCCATTCCGAAGTGGCTATCAAGCACTACTCGGAAGAGCGGCTTTCGCTCGTTTTAATGTAGTACCGCATTACGCTTCTCTCAAGCTTAAGATGCCATGTCCATGTGGCATCATCACCATTAGCGGAAACGTTGAACGTTCCTTACAAGCGGAAGAATGTGCAATGGCTTTAACAGCCAGACACTAAATGGCCCCTCCAACCAGAATAAAAGATCGGTCGTCAAGACCGCGGACACGGCTTGACGAGTCCGGCGCATTACTAGCTACAACAACTTAGATAAAACCTGAGAATGGTTTGATGGTTATACCCCCATAGACGGCACCAGGGGCTTCCCGCGTGTAATTAGGGCTAGTTCGGCTCAACTTGACTTATCTTGAATTTTAATGGTTTATTGAGAATAACCAATTTTTGGGCACGACAACTTTCCCTAAGTTCTTCTTTTTATAGATGACAATCGCGCCACACCTCGGCCCGTGATAATGCACAACGGAGACACGAGCGCAGACTTGCAGTAGGACCCGCTCAAGGGTTTCTTTTTAGATTAAGACCCTCGTAAACCTTTTTATCGCTCTTGTTGTTCACATCCTCCGATACTTAGTATAACCGAGAAGGATGCTGACGTTATTGGCATTTCGCCACGCCGAGCATTGCATGTACCTGACACTGGGGTTCATTATCAAGGGCACCGTGGTCGGTGTCAAACCGCGGATCTCGGTAGGGGGTCCCGATCTGCAAGGCCAAGGCTGATGGTAACAGGAAGCAAGGGACACAGATTTTACCCAGTTGGGGCCCTCTCGATGGAGGTAAAACCCTACTTCCTGCTTGATTAATATTGATGATATGGGTAGTGCAAGAGTAGATCTACCGCGAGATCGTAGAGGCTAAACCATAAGAGCTAGCCTATGATGGTATGATTGTAATTGTGATCGGCCTTCTAATGATCAACCTCTCCCGTTTATATAGACACAGGAGAGCGCTAGGGTTTACATGGAGTCGGTTACAAGGAAGGAAATATAATATCCGGATTGCCAAGCTTGCCTTCCACGCCAAGGAAAGTCCCATCCGAACACGGGTCGAAGTCTTGAGTCTTATATCTTCACGCTTCAATAGTCCGGACGTTGTACACAGTCCGGCTGTCTGGATACCCCCTAATCCAGGACTCCCTCAGTAGCCCCGGAACCAGGCTTCAATGACGATGAGTCCGGCGCGCAGTATTGTATTCGGCATTGCAAGGCGGGTTCCTTCTCTGAATACTCCAAAGTAATTATCGAACACTCAAACCGTGTCCGGATCCATAAGACGATCTTCGCATGCCACCGTAGAGAGAATGATGTTTGACAAATGCAATCTGCTGACAACTTTTTAAGCAACACGACGTGTCATTATGGTCGGATTATTATTCGAACCGTCTTTCCACAACCAGCCAACACGCAAATTGCGAGGCGGTTTCCTTGACACGTCTTGTCAAAGCAGAGATTGTGCCCCCTTATCATGAGATTCTCATCAATACGGGTACGGGTAATCCCACCACATCATTAATCGTGGCGCTTGGGAAGCAAGCAATTCCCAACGGGCAAGTGGGGAGGCGCACCGCTTTCGTCGCCTCTATAGAGGTATAAGATTTCCTCATTTTTACCCACGCCCTTCTTTGCCCATTCTTGCCCCCTCGAGCTCCAGCGCCCAAGCCCAAGTCTCCTCCGAAAAGCTAGACATGTCCGGAGCAGGAGGCAAGTGGGTGGCTTCCACCGTCAAGGAGAAGCACATCACGAATCTTCGGGCGGCTGGATACTTGGCCGCAGACATAGCGCACCGGCTACCGGACGCTGGGCAGGTCATTCCGACCCCGGGACCCCACAAGAGAGTCGTGTTTGTTGCCCACTTCATCCGTGGACTGGGATTTCCACTCCATCCCTTTGTCTGTGGGCTCATGTTCTACTATGGGCTAGATTTCAATGATCTAGCCCCGAATTTCGTCCTCAACATCTCGGCATTCATCGTTGTTTGCGAGGCCTTCCTCCGCATCAGAACTCATTTCGGCCAGTGGCTGCAAATCTTCTGTGTGAAGCCGAAGATGGTAAGCGGCCAGCAAGTGGAGTGCGGAGGGGCCATGGTGGGCAGGATGCCCAAAGTTACCTGGCTGGACGGCTCCTTTGCGGAGACCGTAAAAGGGTGGCAATCGGGGTGGTTCTACATCACCGAGCCGCGCGACGCCAACTGGGCGACGGCCCTCGAGTTCCGATCTGGAGCCCCCATGCGGCTCACTTCCTGGGAAAAGAAGGGCTTGGCCTGGGGCGAACCAACAGAGCTGGCCGGACTCCAAACCTGCCTCAAGAGCATGAAAGAAAAAAACATCAAGCTTGTCAACGTGATCCAGGTTATGCTCATTCGCTGGATCCTGCCCTGCCAAAGGTGGGCAGTTAATCTGTGGGAGTTCGTCCCGGCCGAACACAAGCTCTACAACATGATGCACAAAGGTGCATGGAAGGTGCTATTCAAGGCCTCCGAAGTACCTCCTCCCACATCCGAGGACCGCAGGCTTCACGCCGCGCGGGCTCCTAGTCAGGTGAGTTCTCATAATGCCACCGGATCCAATTTTCCCCAATATATGCATGGGAGTCCCTTAAGTAATCATGCATATTTGCTTCAGGAATACGTGGAGACAGCGGAGCAGGTCTACTGTCCGGCTCCGCTGCCAGAAGGCCCGGTGGATGGTCTCCTGACGGAAATGCTGGTCCCGGCACCGTACAAGGTGCCGGAGAAGAAGGCCGAGAAGAAGGCCGCGGGGACCCGAAAGGGTCTCCGTCGTAAGGTTGTGCCAGAAGCCTTGTCCGAAGACGACGAGGCGCACTCCTCCCCCGAAGAGCGGGAAGAAGAAGAAGATGCCCCGTCCAGAAAGGACGAGGGGTCCGAGGAAGCGGACCAGGGGGCCGGGAAAGGCCCTCGGCGCAAGGCCGTCATACCCACGTCGTCTGACGACGACAAGACAGATTCCTCCCGCGGAGGCGGGGGAAGCAAGAAAAATTCCACCTCCCCGCACTGGGGAGGGGAAAAAGAGAAAAGCTGCCTCGGAAGGGGAGGCTGGGACGTCCAAGAAGGGAAAGGTGTCCCTTCCGGACTACTCCGCCACGGCCGCTCTTAGCGAGGAGGGGTGACTGCCCAGGGGGAAGCCCCTAGTGCGATCGTAAGTGTCTGCATTCCATCATGACTTTTACTTCATAGTTTTTGCATTTATAATGCCGAACATGTATGCAGTCCGGCCAGGGTTCACCCCGATGTATCTTCCTCCGGATCCCTGAGCGATTCAGAGATAAATTCGCTTCCGACGGCCACTACTCCTCGGCCAGCGGATGACACGGAGGAGTTGTCCCGAAGGTTCCCAGAGCGGGGGGGAGGTGACTCTGGCGACGCCCCAAGGTGGGATTCCAGATGTTGGACACGCGGGGTTCAAGATGTCAGCGGATCGTGTCGATGAGAGCCACGGTAAGCCAGGTTCTCAGCCGAACACTGTTCCGGAACCTTCAATGGTTCCGTATTTAGGCGAGCAGCCCCACGTTAGGGAGGGCGAGCCGTCTGTATCGAGGACTTCCGTCGTGCCCGAGGCGCCGGATTGTCTGCGGGAAGCGCTTCGCGGCGCTTCCCTGGATGAAGAGCACCGTACTCTTATGAGTGCGGTGATTCATAAGGTTTCGTCCGCCAAGAGCGGACTAACCGAAGCCTGCACCAGCCTACTGGCAGGCTTTGAGGTAAGTAAAAAATGTATGAGATTACTACCCGATAGGTAGTAGCCCCTGAAACTCTGTTTGGTGTTTGAAAGGAAAAGCCGAACAGAGGTTCAATTATGGTCCGCAGGAGTCTAATAATAAATATTCGTGTAAATAAGCAGGTTGTGCTGCTTGCCGCTGCTGCCCGCATAGCCGAGGTTGCCGAACTAAAGCGGGACCTGGAGCAGGCGCAGGGAGAGCTCGACCTCGCTAAGAGGCAGCTCGAAGAGAACAAGGGTAAGTTATCCCTGCTCTTTATGTATTTAAGGATAGACAAAATTGGTTGGTCTAACGCCAAAGCATCGTGACTTTGTAGCAAGGGCCACCACCGAAGTGGCATCTCTAAAGAAAGCACTGTCCGAGGCCGAACATAAGGCATCCTTGGACCGTAAAGAGCGCGAAAAGCAAGATGCGAGAGTGGGCGAGGTACAACAAGAGCTCCTGGAACTCGGCAAAAAATTCGAGTCCATGGAGCGTGAGCTGAAGGCAAAAGAGGTCGAGCTTGCGAAGGCCCTTGTGAATATAAAAGACGCCAAGGCCGAAGCCAAGGAGGAACAACAGGAAATCCAGGAGGCCAAAAAGATAACAACGGGTAAGAAATTATTTATGCAAAGCAAGTATGTGAAGGAGGCGTTTCTTTTACTTAGTCGAATAAGGAGCTCTCCAGGGGCATTCGAAGATCTGCCACGCAGCGTGTCAGACGCCGCAGAGTTCTACCGTGCCCAGGAGGGGAGCTTAACGGAGAAGCTATTCTGGTCCCAGTATACTGCGCCGAACATCCAACGCCTCTGAGCGACCAACTGAAGCAGTTGGTCGAACTCCACAGGACGGCCGAACTGGCTATGAAAGATGTCATAGTCCGGATGTGGCCTGGCGAGCTCCTGCCCACTAGCTACTTTGGCCTGATCAAGCGGATGGTGGATGCCTGCCCGCGGCTTGAAGTGACCAAGAGATCCGTTTGCATTGAGGGTGCCCGCTGTTCTTTTGCCTGATCAAGCGGATGATCTCGGGTAGGGGGTCCCGATCTGTGCGTCAAGGCTGATGGTAACAGGAAGCAAGGCACACAGATGTTTACCCAGGTTCAGGCCCTCTCGATGGAGGTAAAACCCTACTTCCTGCTTGATTAATATTGATGATATGGGTAGTACAAGAGTAGATCTACCGCGAGATCATAGAGGCTAACCCCTAAGAGCTAGCCTATGATGGTATGATTGTAATTGTGATCGGCCTTCTAAGGACCAACCTCTCTGGTTTATATAGACACGGAGAGGGCTAGGGTTTACATGGAGTCGGTTACAAGGAAGGAGATATAATATCCGGGTCGCCAAGCTTGCCTTCCACGCCAAGGAAAGTCCCATCCGGACACGGGCCGAAGTCTTGAGTCTTGTATCTTCACGCTTCAATAGTCCGGACGTTGTACACAGTCCGGCTATCCGGATACCCCCTAATCCAGGACTCCCTCACACTGTTCAGCCCGGTATATGTTATAAAGACCGAATACCTTAGGGAGTGTTCGGTGTCGCGAGTTTGGCCTTATATGCATCAGCTCCGAATCATGTCTTTGTTCAAATGTTGGGTTTGCCCAACTCCGTGTTTTGCTACCTTACGTTCTGCTCTATCGGCTAAGGTGGCATCGGGAGAATTACTGCGATTGTGCCCTGGTTCATCCGGATGAGCACCTCAGTAGAGAAAGCCGAAAGCTGACTGTCATGATAAAGCGCGAGACTGGTCAACCACTCAATGACTTAGTGGAATCTTTGGGATTCCTCCGAATTAACGAAGGGCCGTTTCTCGGTCATGTACGTACGTGCCCCGTACTCGAACAAGCGCGAAGGTACCAGGGGCTATATAGTAGTCCCACCGTCAAACTCCTATGGCTAAGTGAAAGTGTTAAAGAAATATAGTCCGATTGCCTCGTTCGCTGCGCTACCACCTCCTTAATAAACCAAGTCGTTGGATCAAGTGTGAATACGTGTTTTTTGCGAACACCCCCTCATTATATGCGTGGGGGCTGAAGCCGACGACTGCAAACTTTCAGGTTATATACATATATACATAAATGGCCGCAAAGGAGGCATCATAATACTTTCAGGAAAAAGTATAAACACAGCCTTTATAATTCAATAAAACATTGTTTTTACAATGGGAATACATGTCACTAGAACATAATATTCTTCGAGCACTGGGCCTCTATTGAACGAGCGCCTTCAAGGACTTCTTCAAAGTAGTGCTCGGCAGATACTCGACCCACGGCCAGACTCTGGGTTGCAATAGCGGTGGCCTCCATCTCCGCCCAGGATGTCTTGACACAGGCAAGTGCCATCCACGCACCCTCTATGCATGCCGACCTCTTCATAGCGTCGATGTGCGGCACAACACCAAGGAACTGTTGCACTAAACTAAAATAACTGTTCGGCCTTGGCCCTTCCAGCCACAGATGATCCACAACAGACCACATGGCAAGCCCGGGCAGTCTATGGAGCTCGGCCCACTCGCCCATTCGCTCATTCAACAGCAGCGGACGCACTGGACCATCGAACTGTGACCAGAATAGCTTTTCCACTTCACGGTCTTTTTGATCCTTGAAGTACTCGGCTGCATCAGCAGCACTTGCTGCCAAATCCACGTATGCATCTGCAGAACTCCATAATTGATCAAGAGGGGCATGCTTTGGATCTTCGAATTTTGTTCGCAACAAAAAGGGCTTCCCAGCCGCGATTTCTCCAGCTTGACGCAGCTCCTCCTTCGCTGCTCTGATTTTAGAGCGGGCTTCCTTGGCTGCTACCATGGCCTTCTCCAGGTCCGTCGCCTTCGCTCGGCTTTCTTTTTCAAGAAGCTGGTAACGGTCGGCGGCATCTTTCAACTCAACGACCATCTTGGCCATTTTTTCCTTGCTTTGGCAATGCGCAGCCTGTTCAGCTCTTAGCTCTTCGACCACCTTTAGAGCGGCCGCATCACTACTCCTGGCTTGTTCCTTGGCTCGGGCAAGTTTCGCCCGAAGGGTCTCCATAGCGGCAGCTCCATCTGCAGTCACAAACATATTACAGATACTAGCATCATGCTCCTCTTACTATGTGTTGATCACCAGAGAAATCACATACCCTGTGCCTCGTCGAGCCGCTTGTTGACAAGCACGATGTCGGCATCTGCCGCATCAAGTTGCCGCTTCAGCTCGGCAAACTCACCAGTCCAGCTAGCCACCGGACCTTCAGCCACCTATACATGAAGGCGGCCTGATTATTACCTGGGACTATGATCCTCTGTTTGCCTTCGTTCACGACGGCAACCAGAGTCTCAGGGGCTACTATCTGCATAGGGCACACCTAACGTGTACGGTACTGTCAAAAACATACACTATTTCACGTACCTCAAAGCCTTTCAGCAGACTCATAAAAGCATCATGCAACCCGCTTTCGGCATGAAATCCTTTGAATCACCATACCCATTAACGTACGATGAGCTTCTGAGATAGCCGCTTGCTCCAGAAGATCCTTCAGTGCGTCTGATCTCACACCGGACGGTTCCGGACTCTTTCTGTTACTCTCCTTAGGAGACGAATACTAAGGACTTCGGGTGGCCGAGGGATTACCCTTTGGCCTTGGCGGATCAGGAGAAACCCTTCGCGACGACACATCAGCAGCGCCCGCCTCATGAGGCGGGGTGGCTTGGGGAGGTGTTTCGCTCTCCATCATCTCCGGAAGAAGATCCCCCGAAGACGAACTCTGTCGAGAAGGGCTACGATCTGAACTACAAGATACATGCTTCGGTTATTGTCCTCAGAGGTAAAGCAGGATATTTATACTATTAAGTACCTTTTTCACTTACAACTCGGTGGAGGGCTGATCCCCTTGCGGACACTGTGCGGCAAGGCTACCCTCCGAGGCAGGACCCTCTGGCGAAAATTTCTTACTCCGTTTGGAAACCTTTGTTTCCGGGTCTTCAGAGGTGGTCCTCTTCCTTCCTTGGAGAGAGGGAATTTTAGATTCTTCTTCCCGGTTATCCTCCTTCGCGGAGGCGCTAATTCCCCCGGTTTGGATGAATAATGAGGGAGGCCCGCTTTCAGCCTCTTTATTCCCCCCGTTATCTTCCCCTGAGGGCGCCTGATAAGGCGCTGGCTCGAGCATTCTAGCCAATACTGGATCTGCTGAGCCTTCGGGAAGGGGAGCCGAACACCTGATCATCTTTGCCTTTGTTACCCAATCCTGGTCAAAGAGTGACTTTTCAGAATGATGTTGTGATAAATAAAAAGACAGCGTATACGGCCACGGGATTACTTACTTGGGTGTCTGGGCGATTGCAGCTCAGACCCGCATCCTCGGTGAGGTCTGGACACCTTATTTGTGGTCCAAAGAACAGTTTGTACATCTCTTCAAGCGTCATGCCGAAGAAGTGTTGGATAGCTCGCGGTCATTCCGGGTTGAACTCCCACATTCGGTGGGGTCGACGTTTGCAAGGCAGGACCCGACGAACTAGCATGACTTGCATTACTGTGACCAGGCCGACATCTCTCTCGAGGAGATCTCAGATGCGACTTTGCAATATTGGCACATCATTTACTGGCCCCCAGTCCAGCCCCTTGTTGATCCATGACGTCAGTTGTGGTGGGGGGCCCAAGAAAAAGGCAGGGGCAGCCACCCACTTGGTACACCGGGGAGCTGTGATATGAAACCACTCCCATTACCATAAACTGGACACCTCCGGGAAGGAACCCTTTGGCCATGGAACATCGGCGCCTTTGCTTATTATGACACCTCCGCACTCTGCGTGTCGCCCCTCAATCATCTTCGGCGTCACTTTGAAAGTTTTGAGCCACATGCCGAAGTGTGGGGTAATGCAGAGGAAGGCTTCACACACGACGATGAACGACGAGATGTGAAGGATGGAATCCGGGGCCAGGTCATGGAAATCCAGCCCGTAATAGAACATGAGCCCACTAATGAAGGGATCTAGAGCAAGGCCTAGCCCTTGGAGGAAGTGACAGATGAATACAATGCTCTCGCCGGGTTCGGGAGTGGGAATGACCTGCCCTCAAGCAGGCAACCTGTGTGAGATTTTGCCGGTCAAATACCTGGCCTATCTTAGCTTCTTGATGTCTTCCTCTGTGACAGAGGAAGGCATCCACCGACCTTGAAGGTTGGATCCGGACATGGTTGAAGGTCCAGGCGCCGACCTGAGCCTGGGGTGTTGGAACTCGAGGTGGGGGAAGGATTCGATTGGGTGCAAGAAGAAAAAGGACAGGCCTTGGCCTCTTTATAAAGGGGATGAATATCAAGTGTCCTCCGCGTGGCCGTTTGGGACTTGCCTAAAATCGAGGAGTCATACCAACGGGCACGATTGGGTTATCCGCATCCGTATTGATGAGAATCCCGTGATAAGGGGGACACAATCTCTGCTTCGACAAAACGTGCAAATAAAATCGCCTCGCAAAACGTGTAGTGGCAGGCAGATTGAGAAAGACGGTCCGTCATGGCCAGACACGGCAATACGTCACATTATGAAAAAACGGTTTGAGTAATGACCGGGACGTGGTGTGATGTCATGCTACAGAATGTGTCAGCAGATTAGATTTGTGGAAATATTATTCTCTCTACGGTGGCATGTGGAATTTGTTTTGCAGAGCCGGACACTATCCTTGTGTTCAAAATCTTCTATGGAGTATTCGGAGGAAGTACCCGCCTTGCAATGCCGAAGAAAATCTGCGCGCCGGACCCATCGTCATTGAAGCCTGTTTTAGGGGGTACTGAGGGAGTCCTAGATTAGGGCGTCTCCGGACAGCCAGACTATATCCTTTGTCCGGACTGTTGGACTATGAAGATACAAGATTGAAGAATTCGTCCCGTGTTCGGATGGGACTCTCCTTGGCGTGGAAGGCAAGCTTGGCAATACGGATATGTATATATCCTCCCTTGTAACCGACTCTGTGTAACCCTAGCCCCCTCCGGTGTCTATATAAACCGGAGGGCTTAGTCCGTAGAACAAGAACAATCATACCATAGGCTAGCTTCTAGGGTTTAGCCTCTACAATCTCGTGGTAGATCAACTCTTGTAATACTCATATCATCAAGATCAATCAAGCAGGAAGTAGGGTATTACCTCCATCGAGAGGACCCGAACCTGGGTAAACATCGTGTCCCCCGCCTCCTGTTACCATCCGCCTTAGACGCATAGTTTCGGACCCCCTACCCGAGATCCGCCGGTTTTGACACCGACACCGGTGTGTGTAAAATAATTTTATTATGCTTTGAATTGTTTCCTCCTGTGCGGCCGTGTTATTTGTAATCTGAGGGTTGGCCAGTCGTCGGCTTCTGCCCTCACGTAGGTAGTACGGAGGTGTTCGGGATGGATTCTAAACAATCTTGATCCAAATATATGGTCCTTTGGAGGAGTTGTTTAGCGCAACGAACAAGGCAATCGGACTGTACGGCTTGAACACCCTCACTTAGCCATAGGAGTTTTATAATTAAGCAAGTGCGCAGCACCTGGTCCAGGCCAGGGTGCTGTCAGCATCTGATCGGGAAGTGCCGATCCTTCGCATGACGCGGAAAAATCTCCAACGATTTTGTAACCCGTGAACAGCTGACCGGCTCTTGCCGTATCATGACAGTCAGTTTTTGGCTTTCTCTACTGAGGTGCTCATCCGATCAAGGCCAGGGCACAATCATAGTAGTTCTTCCTTTACTACCCTAGCCGATAGAGCGGAACGTAGGGTAGCAAGCACAGGAGCCGGGCAACCCAACTATTGACCAAAGACATGATTCGGAGCCAATGCATATAATGCTAAATTCGGGGTGCCGAACTTTTATATAAGAAATGTTTAGACTTTGCTGCCGTATTGTGGGGAGACAAGTAGCCCCTGGCGAATATGAAACGTACAGGAGAGTATCGATGCTGCAAATAAGCGGATATAACTAAAACGAAGTAAGAAGCGAAAGCCACAGAAACTGGGCCACGAATTATTTTTATTATAATTGGATGGATACGTCAAGGCGTATCTTGTATAGATGGTGCGAGAATTATCCGGGCTATTTAACATGCCGGGATCCGTAGGGCGCAGCGTGTGGGTCCTGAGAAATAAGTTTGAATATCGTCAAGAAGAACGTATAAAGGTTACCCTACACACCTGTGCTGCTTGCCTCCATTGTATGCCAATCCTTCTGAAGGACTTGCGATCAGGCCCATGGAAAAAGGAACCTGAAACAAGAAAAAGGTAAAAGTATGTGTGTCCGGGATCTCTTTGGCCGAACTGTAGACCCCGGGTTATCTTGTGCCTCCGTCGATGTCCATGGAATTTTGAGTGCGTAATTGTGTACGCGTGGTACGAATGCCACTACCTCATTGGGACTGGGACGGAGGCCGGATTGCTAGTCGAGCTCTTGACGAGCCGCGTCGTCCTGTTGCAGTGTATTCCGGGACCTCTTAATGATGTCCAAGGGCTTGGCAGCCGTACTATGGTGCTGCTTGAGAAGGCCGCTCTGTACTCCTGCTGCTAGGGCGACGGTGTGCTCCTCTGTTCGGAGGGAGCGTTGCGTATTGCCATTGACTGTTATGACGCCGCGGGACCGGCATCTTGAGCTTGAGATAAGCATAGTGTGGCATCGTGTTGAATCTAGCAAACGCGGTTCGTCCGAGCAGTGCGTGATAGCCGCTGCGGAAGGGGACGATATCAAAGATTAACTCTTCGCTTCAGAAGTTGTCCGGAGAACCGAAGACCACCTCCAGCGTGATTGAGCCCGTATAGCGGGCCTCTACGCCTGTTATGAATCCTTTAAAGGTAGTCTTTGTTGGTTTGATTCGCGAGGGGTTAATGCCCATTTTCCGCACTGTGTCCTGATAAAGCAGGTTGAGGCTGCTACCACCGTCCATCAGGACTCGTGTTAGGTGAAACCCATAAATAATTGGGCCGAGGACAAGTGCGGCTAAACCGCCATGGCGGATACTAGTTGGGTGATCCCGGCGATCGAAGGTGATCGGGAATGATAACCACGGATTGAATTTTAGGGCGACTGGCTCTACCGCATAGACGTCCCTAAGTGCTCGCTTACGCTCCCTTTTGGGGATGTGCGTAGCATATATCATGTTTCTGTTTTGACTTGAGGGGGAAATTTCTTTTGCCTCCCAGTGTTCGGCTGCCGGGGCTCTTCATCCTTGTCCTCACTTTGTGATCCCTTTTCCTTGTTTTCGGCATTTAACTTGCCGGCCTGCTTGAAAACCCAACAATCTCTGTTGGTATGATTAGGTTGCTTATCCGGGGTGCCGTGTATCTGGCATGGACGGTCGAGTATGTGGTCCAGGTTGGAAGGTCCTTCATTGTTCCTTTTGTAGGGCTTCTTCTGTTGGCTGGACTTGGAGCCAGTGAATCCGGCATTGACCGTGGTGTCATCGGTGTTGTTGCCATTTCTTCGGCGTTTGTGTCTATTGCGCCGGAGCTTGCTAGTGCTATTCTTGGCCTCGGGGGGGCCTGTCTCGCTGGCTGTGTTGTTACTATGGGCCAACCAACTGTCCTCTTCCGCGCAAAAGCAGGTCATGAGTGTCGTGAGGGCTGCCATGGACTTCGGCTTTTCTTTGCCGAGGTGGCGTGCTAGCCACTCGTCATGGATGCTGTGTTTGAAGGCTGGTAAGGTGTCAGCATCCGGACAGTCAACGATCTGGTTCTTTTTGGTTAGGAACCTAGTCCAGAATTTTCTGGCTGATTCTCCAGGTTGTTGAACTATGTGGCTTAAGTCATCTGCATCTGGTGGCTGGACATAGGTTCCTTGGAAGTTGTCTAGGAAAGCTTCTTCCAAGTCCTCCCAGCTGGTGATAGAATTTTCAAGCAGGCTGTTAAGCCAGTGCCGAGCTGGCCCTTTGAGCTTTAGTGGGAGGTATTTAACGGCGTGGAGGTCATCTCCTCGAGCCATATGGATATGGAGAATGAAATCCTCGATCCAAACTGCGGGATCAGTTGTGCCATCATATGATTCGATATTGACGGGCTTGAACCCCTCGGGGAATTCGTGATCCAGTACTTCATCTGTGAAGCAGAGAGGGTGTGCGGCGCCTCTATATTGGGCTGCGTCGTGGCATAGCTCTGATGGAGTCCGTCTGCGGTATTCGGCCCGGGCATGGTTAGATTTATCACGTCCGAATAGGTGGACGTCCTCGTGCCTCGAGGCACGCCCTCGCGATCCGTAGATCGATCTTGTGTGTCCTATTCTATCGTCCAGGATCTACCGGAGGTTGTATGTGTGACCCCGAACTCTTCCGTCTCTGTTTTTACGAGGCGGAGGGGCAGGCTGCTGTTCGGCCTGTGTTGCCGCTTTGTCCCGGCTGCGGGGTGGCCGTTTAGCCACCTTTTCTTGACCACGTGGTGGTCGTTCCGCATTACATGAGGGAGATGTGCGCTCTGGTGCTTCCTCATCGAATTGAGGTAGCAGTCTGCGTTTCGGGTAGCTCTTGGCTGGGCACCTGGGGCCGTATTCTTCGGCTGTCAGGACATCAATCCATCTGTTGACGAGCAGATCTTGTTCAGCTTGAAGTTGCTGCTGTTTCTTTTTCAGGCTCTTTGCGGTGGCTATGAGCTGAAGCTTAAAGCGCTCCTGCTCTAGAGGATCTTCCGGCACGATGAAGTCTTTGTTGCCGAGGCTTGTCTCCTCCTCGGAGGGTGGACGGTAACTATCATCCTCCGAGTCATCTTCTATGGCCTGTTCATCTGGGTTGTCTTGCCTGTTGTCGTGTTCCTCCTGTTCGGATGTAGCTCCGACAGGGTCTTCTTGTTTTCGGCGTCACCCGGAGTACTATTTTCTCTGGTGCCAATATTTCTATCTTTTGAGCGGTGAGGCTGAGAACGGTGCTTGGGGCGTCGGTGCTTGGACTGCGTCTCAGAGGTTTTATTCGCATCTGGCTCTTCGTTGTCGTCGCCAGATCCTTTGGGTGTATCAACCATGTACATGTCGTACAAAGAGGTAGCTATCCAGCGTCCGGTGAATGGCGGGTCTTGGCCTTGCTCCATATCCGCATCGTCGTCCATGCCGTCGATGTCTTCGGAGCCATAGTCAAGCACGTCGGTTAAGTCGTCGACAGTGGCTATGAAGTGGGTGGCGGGTGCGAAGCAAAATTCCTCGTCATCCGTCTCTAGCTCGACCCGAACATAGTTCGGCTGTGAGTCCTCCTCCAAGGATAAGTTCTTTAAATAATTTAGCATGTCACCAATAGGTGAGTGCTGGAAGAAGTCTGCGGCGCCGAATTCGAAAATCGATAACTGATCCAGCTCTGTGTCCGTAGGCGCGCCGGATCTGGAACGTGTGGCCGAAAAGGAGTCCGGAGTTCTATTGACGCAAGTATTGAAGGATGTCGAGTTCGTGAGAGGCTCCAACGCCGTTGTGGCTTCGAAGGGCACGATCTGCTTCGGTTCTAAGGCCGCTACAGCAACAGGATCCATCTCCTGGGTGTGATCCGATGACAGATTTAAGTCATGTTCATCGAAGAGAGGGGGAGCGACTGCCGCAGTCTCGAATCCATCGGAGATCAAGTCTCCGCGGGTATCCATGATGCAGTTCAAGCTTCCAGATCTGACCTGATGGCCAGGGGCGTGGCTATCGACCTGCTCCAGATGGCCAAGTGAGTTGGCCCGCAGTACGAAGTCGTCAAACACAAAGGGTTGTCCGGGGAGGAAGGTTTCTCCCTGAATGGCGCCATTACTGACGATCGAATGGGCCATCGAATCCTTTGCCAACGACACAGTGGAACTCTCAATGAAAGCACCAATGTCGGTGTCAAAACCGGCAGATCTCGGGTATAGGGTCCTGAACTGTGCGTCTAGGATCGATGGTAACAGGAGACGGGGGACATGATGTTTACCTAGGTTCGGTCCCTCTCTATGGAGGTAATACCCTACTTCCTGCTTGATTGATCTTGATGAATATGAGTGTTACAAGAGTTGATCTACCACGAGATCGTAATGGCTAAACCCTTGAAGTCTAGCCTATGTTTATATGGTAATGAATGTGCCCTATCCGGACTATGCTCTCCGGTTTATATAGACATCAGAGAGATCTAGGGTTACATGGAGTCGGTTACATAAGAAGAAATCTTCATAGCTGGTCGCCTAGCTTTCCTTCCACGCCAAGGAGAGTCCAATCCAGACACGAGTATAGTCTTCGGTCTTCATCTGTTCACAGCCCATCAGTCCAGCCCATGGATAACAGGCCGGACGCCCGAGGACCCCTTAGTCCAGGACTCCCTCAGTCTCACATTGACGCGGCTAATCAACGGGCTATGGAGATGCCCATCAATTGATGTCAATGCGAGGAGTAGGGATTGCCATGCAACGGACGCACTAGAGCTATAAATGTATGCAGTCCCAACAAAAGAAACTAAGTGGGTGTGCATCCAACTTGCTTGCTCACGAAGACCTAGGGCATTTGAGGAAGCCCATTGTTGGAATATACAAGCCAAGTTCTATAATGAAAAATTCCCACTAGTATATGAAAGTGACTATATAAGAGACTCTTTATCATGAAGATCATGGTGCTACTTTGAAGCACAAATGTGGAAAAAGGATAGTAGCATTGTCCGTTTTATTTCTCCTTTTTTTTAGCCTTTCTTTTTTTGGCCTTTCTTTTTTTCCTTTTTTTTCGGGATAATGCTCTATTAATGATGATCATCACACTTTTATTTATTTCCAACTCAAAGATTACAACTCGATACTAGAACAAAGTATGACTCTATATGAATGCCTCTGGTGGTGTACCGGGATGGGCAATGAATCAAGAGTGACATGTATGAAATTATGCATGGTGGCTTTGCCACATATACGATTTCAAGTACATGATCATGCAAGGCAATATGAAAATGATGAAGCGTGTCATAATAAATGGAACGGTGGAAATTTGCATGGCAATATATCTCGAAATGGCTATGGAAATGCCATAATAGGTAGGTATGGTGGAATCCGCAATATGCAAATTTAAAGAACAATCATCAAATTCACGGAAACCTAACACGTCACACAATGTTTTGGGAATCGTGGAAACACTAGCACCCAAATCACATAAAGCATAGCATTCATGATCTTTAATCTTAATTTTAATAGTAGGTTCCCACTCATCATAAAGTTTTCTAGGGATAGGAACTTCTAATTCAAATTTTTCTTCATAGGATTGCATTAAAGCACCAACGATATGTTTAGTAAAAGCTTTATTTTGATCATAAGCACGAGGAGAATTTAACATAGATTGCAACAAGGAAATGCAATATATCAAAGAACAATTATCATAATTAAATTCCTTGAAATCCAAAATAGTGGGTTCATTGTTATGTAAAGTTTTGACCTCTTCAATCCCTTTTTTACCAATTTTTGCATCAAGATCAAAAAACTCCGAATCATTGGTGTGCCTTTTAACTAAATTTGACTCATCTCCAGTCCCATCTTTATCAAGACTCATATTGGAAAACAAAGATTTAATACAGGACACATCAATTACTTTTAGATCTTCATTATTATTATTATCATGAAAACTAGAAGAACACGCTTTCACAAAGCAATCTTTTTTAGCACGCATCCTAGCGGTTCTTTCTTTGCACTCATCAATGGAAATTCTCATGGCTTTGAGAGACTAATTGATATCATGCTTAGGTGGAATAGATCTAAGTTTCAAAGAATCAACATCAAAAGAAATTCTATCCACGTTCCTAGCCAACTCATCAATCATAGGCATTTTTTCTTCAAGCAAAGCATTGAAATTCTTTTGCAAAATCATAAATTCTTTAACACTAGTCTCAAAATAAGAGGGCATCTTATTAAAATTTCCATAAGAGTTGTTGTAGGAATTACCATAATTATTAGAGGAATTACTAGGGAATGGCCTAGAATTAAAATTTCCTCTATACGCGTTGTTACCAAAACTGTTCCTACCAACAAAATTCACATCCATAGATTCATTATTATTTTCAATCAAAGTAGACAAAGGCATATCATTAGGATCAGAAGAAGCACTCTTATTAGCAAACAACTTCATAAGTTCATCCATCTTTCCACTCAAAACATTAATCTCTTCTATCGCATGAACTTTTTTACTAGTAGATCTTTTGGTGTGCCATTGGGAATAATTAACCATAATATTATCCAGGAGTTTAGTAGCTTCTCCTAAAGTGATTTCCATAAAAGTGCCTCCAGTGGCCGAATCTAAAAGATTTCTAGAAGCAAAATTCAATCCAACATAATTTTTTTGTATAATCATCCATAAATTCAAACCATGTGTAGGGCAATTAAGTATCATTAATTTCATCCTCTCCCAAGCTTGTGCAACATGCTCATGGTCAAGTTGCGTAAAATTCATAATACCGTGTCTAAGAGAGATGATCTTAGGGGGAGGAAAATACTTAGAAATAAAGGCATCATTGCACTTATTCCATGAATCAATACTATTTTTAGCCAAATAAGAGAACTAAGTTTTAGCACGATCTCTAAGTGAAAACGGAAATAGCTTCAATTTAACAATATCATTATCCACATCTTTCTTCTTGTGCATATCAGAAAAATCAACAAAGTTGTTAAGATTGGTAGCGGCATCTTCACTAGGAAGGCCAGAACACCGATCTTTCATAACAAGATTCAACAAAGCAGCATTAATTTCACAAGATTCAGCATCGGTAATAGGAGCAATCGGAGTGCTAATAAAATCATTATTGTTGGTATTGGAAAAGTCACACAATTTAGTATTGTCTTGAGCCATCGTGACAAACAATCAATCCAACACACGAACACAGAAGGAGCAAGCGATAAGAGACGGACAGAAAAAAGAGGGCGAATAAAACGGCAAGGGTGATGTGGGGGAGAGGAAAATGAGAGGCAAATGCCAAATAATGTAATGCGAGGGAGAAGAGTTTGTGAAGGGTACTTGGTATGTCTTGACTTGTGCGTAGATCTCCCCGGCAACGGTGCCAGAAATCCTTCTTGCTACCTCTTCAGCATGCGTTGGTTTTCCCTTGAAGAGGAAAGGGTGATGCAGCAAAGTAGCGTAAGTATTTCCCTCAGTTTTTGAGAACCAAGGTATAAATCCAGTAGGAGACTACACGAAAATCGCCTAGTACCTGTACAAACAATCAAGAACCTTGCAACCAACGCGATAAAGGGGTTGTCAATCCCTACACGGCCACTTGCAAAAGTGAGATTTGATAAAGATGTTAAGATAAATATTTTTGGTATTTTTATTGTATAGATTGGAAAGTAAAGATTGAAAAATAAACGGCGACAGAAATAGCTAGTTGACGGGAAACTAATATGATGTAAAATAGACCCGGGGGCCATAGGTTTCACTAGTGGCTTCTCTCAAGATAGCATATCTTACGGTGGCTGAACAAATTACTGTCGAGCAATTGATATAAAAACGCATAGTTATGAGAATATCTAGGCATGATCATGAACATAGGCATCACGTCCGTGACAAGTAGACCGAAATGATTTTGCATCTACTACTATTACTCCACACATCGACCGCTATCCAGCATGCATCTAGAGTATTAAGTTCATAAGAACAGAGTAACGCATTAGGCAAGATGACATGATGTAGATGGATAAACTCAAGCAATATGATATAACCCCCATCTTTTTATCCTCAATTGCAACAATACAATATGTGCCTTGCTGCCCCTGCTGTCACTGGGAAAGGACACTGCAAGATTGAACCGAAAGCTAAGCACTTCTCCCATTGCAAGAAAGATCAATCTAGTAGGCCAAACCAAACTGATAATTCAAATAGAGAGAAGAAGCCATCTAGCTAATAAATATGGACCCAAAGGTCTATGGTAAACTACTCTCACATCATCGGAGAGGCTATGGTGTTGATGTAGAAGACCTCCGTGATCGAATCCCCCTCCGGCAGAGCGCCGAAAAAGGCCCCAAGATGGGATCTCACGGGTACAGAAGGTTGCGATGGTGGAAAAGTGGTTTCGTGGCTCCCCTCGATGTTTTCAGGGTATAAGAGTATATATATAGGCGAAAGAAGTAGGTCGGTGGGGCTATGAGGGGCCCACGAGGGTGGGGGCGCGCCTACCCCCCTGGGTGCGCCCTCCTACTTCGTGGCTTCCTTGTGGCTTCCTTGACCTCCACTCCAAGTCTCCTGGATTGCGTTTGTTCCAAAAAAGATCCTCGCGAAGGTTTCATTCCGTTTGGATTCCGTTTGATATTTCTTTTATGCGAAACACTAAAATAGGCGAAAAAACAACAATTTGCAGTGGGCCTTCGGTTAATAGGTTAGTCCCAAAAATAATATAAAAAGGTATATTAAAGCCCATTAAACATCCAAAACAGATAATATAATAGCATGGAACAATCAAAAATTATAGATACATTGGAGACGTATCAGAAGCGTAAAGAACAATTCTAACAATTCATAGTATAATTTTGGCTCTCTCAAATAGGTGTGTCCAGCAAGGATAGATGACAAAAAGTAAAAAGCAAAACAAGCAAAGACTCATATAATACAAGGCGCTCCAAGACAAACTCATGATATGTGACGAATAAAAATATAGCTCCAAGTAGAATACCGATGGTTGTTAGAAGAAAGAGAGGATGCCTTTCGGGGCATCCCCGAGCTTAGTTGCTTGGTTCCCCTTGAATAATAACTTGGGGTGCCATGGGGCATCCCCAAGCTTAGGCTCTTTTCACTCCTTATTCCTTCATCCACCGTGATCTCACCCAAAACTTGAAAACTTCAATCACAAAAACTTAACAAAACATTCGTGAGATCTGTTAGTATAAGAAAACAAGACACTACTATAATTACTATTGCAAACCATTCATATTTTATTTTTGCATTATATCTATTATATTCTAACTTTACTATGGCTCATCCCCGATACAACCCATAGAATCATCAAAATAAGCACACAACACAAATAAAAAATCTGAGGGGCTGCACGACGGAGGCATCATCCAAGATAGGGAAAGAGGAATCACCCTTGATAAGCCACAACCGACTAATGTCGCTTGAACTACGTCGGTATTTACCCAAAGAGGAAGGGATGATGCAACACAACTATTTAGGTATTTCCCTCAGTTATGAAAACAAGATATCAATCCAGTAGGAGAACCAAGCAACACTATGTAAACGGTACCTACACACAAAGACCAAATACTTGCAACCCGACGCGTAACGGGGGTTGTCAATCCCTCCACGGTAAAAAGATAGATAAATTTGTGGCAGATTGGATAAATAGATCTCGATAAAACACGAAATAAAATAAGTAACAAAAAATTGTAGCAAGGTATTTTTGGGTTTTTGGAATAATAGATCTGAAAACAAAAGCAAATAAAAATATAACTCAAAGCAAATATGATAAAGAATAGACCCGGGGGCATAGATTTCACTAGTGGCTTCTCTCAAGAAAATAGAACACCGTGGGTAAGCAAATTACTGTTGGGCAACTGATAGAACCTCAAATAATTATGACGATATCCAGATAATGATCAATATATAGGCATCATGTCCAAGATTAGTAGATCGACTCCTGCCTGCATCTACTACTATTACTCCACACATCGACCGCTATCCTGGATGCATCTAGTGTATTAAGTTCATGGAAAAATGGAGTAATGCAATAAGAACGATGACATAATGTACACGAGATCTATTCATGTAAGAATAGCCCCCATCTTTTTATCCTTAATAGCAACGATACATGCGTGTCCTGCTGCCCCTTCTGTCACTGGGAAAGAACACCGCAAGATCGAACCCATCACAAAGCACCTCTTCCCATGGCCAGAAAAATCGATCTAGTTGGCCTAACTAAAATACGAGGATATAAATGATCATGCATATAGGAGATCAAGAGAAAACTCCAATGATATTCATGGATATAAATCTGATCATAAACTCAAAGTTCATCGGATCCCAACAAACACACCGCAAAAAAGAGTTACATCAAACAGATCTCCAAGAAACCATTGTATTGAGAATCAAAAGAGAGAGAGAGAGGAAGCCATCTAGCTAATGCATGCGGACCCGAAGGTCTATGATGAACTACTCACGCATCACCGGAGAGGCACCAATGAGGATGATGAACCCCTCTGTGATGGTGTCCAGATTGGATGTCGTGGTTCTAGAACTTGCGACGGCTGGAATTGTTTTTTGTCAACTCCCCTAGGGTGTCTGGAATATTTGGGAGGGCCAAGATGTAGTGCGGGAGGCCACCGAGGTGGGCACAACCCATCTGGGCGCGCCTGGGTCCCCAGGCGCGCCGTGATGGGTTGTGCCCCCTTGTGGCTCCCCTCTGGTACTTCTTTAGCCCATCTTGAGTCTTTTGGTCCAAAAAAATTCTCCAAAAAGTTTTGCTGCTTTTGGACTCCGTTTGGTAATGATATTATGCAAAGTAAAAAATAGCAACTGGCACTGGTCACTGTGTCAATAGGTTAGTACTAAAAAATGATATAAAGTTGCTATAAAATGATTGTAAAACATCCTAGAATGATAATATAACAGCATGGAACAAGAAAAAATTATAGATACTTTGGAGACGTATCACCGACTGGCTACGCTATAGAGGTATCGCCAGGAGTGAGGTAGAAGGTATCACCCTCGTCACTCGATAGTAGCTCTGCAGAGTCGTACAACTAAGGAGGTTTGCAGTGATGTGTAGGTCTCAGCACATCGATCATATTAATCGAGTCCCTGGTAACTAAGCGGGGCAACAAGGACAAGGGTGAGGGGTCACTGATGGATAACTACAAACCTATACTAAGCATATAGGATAACAGGTAAAGTAATAATAAGCAGGTTACAAAAACAGGTTATGCATCGGAATAGGAGCTATTGAACAACAGTAGCAAAATGTAATGCAAGCATGAGAGAGAAATAATGGGTGATACAGGAATCATCAAGGGGGGGGGGGTGCTTGCCGGGAAGCTCTATAGACAGATACGGACCCTCGACGGTGAAGTAGTTGATCAACGGATCAACAGCGGTCTCGGGTTCTACCGAAAAAGAAGTAACGGAGGGGGAAACAAATAAATAGCAGAGCAATCAAATGCAGCACAAATGCAATGGCATGACAAGATGTGTGGGTGACATGCTCTAATGCATCACTAAACATTTTAAACTAAGAGGGAAAATATTCCTAGCTCCATGTATTATCCGGTCAAACAATCCAGAGGGGAAGGTTCCATGTTTGCAGTGTTAGAGGTACGTGAGATATGTGTGGACGGTGTATTTGGATTTATCTTATTTTTCTGATCATTTTTCATATATAAATTATTTTCATCCGAGTTACAGATTATTTTATAGGATTTTTCAAAGTTCTATCAATATTATGGAATTACTGGATTTATTTCAATTCATAAATAATTTAATATTTTCTGTGGGTACACAGTGAGTGTACCCAGCAGTGCACATGGGTGGCTGGCAGTGGGGCCCAGCTGCTGAGTCAGCTGCTGATCGGTCAACCCTTAGGCTGGTCATAGTGGGAGTAACATAGGTAGTAACATAGATGCCACATAAGAAAAAATGATGAGGTGGCAAGTAGTTAATGGGGAGAGAGGCAAATAGAGTAACATAATATGTTACCATTACATAACACTTTTCAATGCAAAATGAGTCTACAAAGCAATAAATGAAGACATCTATGTTACCACACATATGACACTACCCACTAGGGAGGTAGTAACATAGACTAG
The DNA here is from genome assembly GCA_021605205.1 of Aegilops longissima. Classification (NCBI taxonomy): domain Eukaryota; kingdom Viridiplantae; phylum Streptophyta; class Magnoliopsida; order Poales; family Poaceae; genus Aegilops; species Aegilops longissima. Next base: position 541,548,763 of record CM038677.1, on the reverse strand, counting down.
TAACATATGCATGTTAGTAGTCTAAGTTACTCTCCACTATGACCAGCCTTATCCACTGGAATAGTGGAGGGTGGCCCCACCTGTCATTGACAGTTAGCGTTAACATATTTTAGTTAATGTAAATAAGTTAAATAGGGTAGTGGGGCGCACAGGTTAGTGGTTTATGTGTTATGTAACATAATTATTTAACTTTGCAGGCCCACACATCAGTGGCTGTTAGGGATGCTAATTAGATTAGCCCCTAATCTAAACCAGTCGGGCCCACATGTCAGTGAGCCACGATTATTGTTTAAAAGCACGCGCGCTGTGCGCGCCGGTAGTGAGCTACAGGGGCGGCGGCGAGGCATGGAGCTGCCCGCTCCGGTGACCATTTTGCCGGCCGAGGGTGACGACGCGTGTCGAGGAGAGGCATCACTGGGTGCGGGTGCGGCCGGAACCGGCGGTAGTAGCGACGAGCAGCGGCGGCCATGACGAGCGCGAGCGCGAGTGGCAACGAGCAACAACACAGGAACGACGGCACCAAATCAGCAGCAACTAGTAGCACGGCCTCAGCGGGAGGAAAGCCACACTACAAGGAGCAGTGATACGTCTCCAACGTATCTATAATTTTTTATTGTTCCATGTTGTTATATTATCAATCTTGGATGTTTTACAATCATTTCATAGCAACTTTATAACATTTTTTTGGGACTAACCTATTGACATAGTGCCTAGTGCCAGTTGATGTTTTTTTGCTTGTTTTTTACATCACCGAAAATCAATACCAAATGGAGTCCAAACGCAGTGAAAATTTTTGGGATTTTTTTTCCACCAGAAGACACATGATGGGCCAAGGAAGTACCAGAGGGGAGCTCCGAGGGGAGCAAAACCCACCTGGGCGCGCCTGGGCCCAGGCGCGCCCTGGTGGGTTGTACCCACCTCGGCCGCCTCCCGCACCGCCTCTTTGCTCTATAAGTACCCAAAAAATCTAAAAACCCTAGGGGAGTCGACGAAACACAACAGCCGCCTAAAGTTCCAGAAACCACAGATCCAATCTAGACACCATCACGGAGGGGTTCATCATCCTCATTGGCGCCTCTCTGATGATGTGTGAGTAGTTCATTGTAGACCTTTGGTTCCGTAGTTAGTAGCTAGATGGCTTCCTCTCTCTCTTTTGATTCTCAATACAATGGTCTTTTGGAGATCTATTTGATGTAACACTTTCTGCAGTGTTTGTTGGGATCCGATGAACTTTGAGTTTATGATCAGATCTATGTCTTTATCCATGAAAGTTATTTGAGTCTTTTGATCTCTTATACGTATGATTACTTATGGCCTCGTATTTCTTCTTCGAATCTTTTGTTTAGTTAGGCTGACTAGATCAATTTTTCTTGCCATGGGAAGAGGTGCTTTGTGATGGGTTCGATCTTACGGTGCTCACTCCCAGTGATAGAAGGGGACATGACACGTATGTGTCATTGCTATTAAGGATAACAAGATGGGATTTATTCCTACATGAATAGATCTTCTCTGCATCATGTCATCGTTCTTATTGCATTACTCCGTTTCTCCATGAACTTAATACACTAGATGCATGCTAGATAGCGGTCGATGTGTGGAGTAATAGGAGTAGATGTAGGCAGGATTCACTCTACTAATCTTGGACATGATGCCTATACAATGATCATTGCCTGGATATCGTCATAATTATTTGAAGTTCTATCAATTACCCAACAGTAATTTGTTTACCACCCATATGCTATTTTCTTGGGAGAAGACACTAGTGAAATCTACGGCCCCCGGGTCTATTTTATTATCATATATTTTCAGATCTATATTTCTATTTGCCTTTTCTTTTATTTTCAGATCTATATTATAAAAAACCCAAAAATACCTCGTTATGTTTTATTTGCATCTATCAATCTACCACAATTTTTATCCCGTCAACAAGCCAATTTTTGGCGCCGTTACCCGAAAGGGGCTGACAACCCCTTTAACACGTCGGGGCAAGTATTTGTTCTTTGTGTGCAGGTACCGTTTACATAGTATTGCTTGGTTCTCCTACTGGTTCGATAACCTTGGTTTCACAACTGAGGGAAATACCTACTGAAGCTGTGCTACATCAACCCTTCCCTTTGGGGAAATACTGACATAGTTCAATCGACATCGAAAGGAATTTCTGGCGCTGTAGCCGGGGAGGATCAAATCAAGATAGTCTCTCGACAACTTGCCAATTTCTTTCGTCGTTGCAGGGGAGACACCATCAACACCTATCAGGTTCCTAATCACAAATCTCTTATCCTTGCAATTTAAACTATTTGTCATTTGCCTCTTGTTTTCATCTCCCCCACTCACAACCATTTGTTGTTTTTATACGCCCCCTTTTTCGTTTGCCGTTTCCTCGTCAGATCTATTTTTGAGTGCAATCTTGTTGGCGTTGTCACAGTGAGTCAAGAGAACAACAAGTTATGTGATTTCTCCAATACCAACAACAATGATTTCATTAGCACTCCGATTGCTCCTCCCGCCACTAGTGCGGAGTCTTGTGATATTAATGCCGCTTTGTTGAATCTCATTATGAAAGATCAAATTTCTGGTACTCCTAATGAGGATGTCGCGTCTCATCTTAACACATTCGTAGAATTATGCGATATGCAAAAGAAACAAAGATGTGGACAATGATATCCTGAATATGAAATTATTCCCGTTTTCTTTGCGAGATCGTGCAAAAATTTGGTTTTTTCTTTGCCTCGCAATAGTATCGATTCTTGGTATAAGTGCAAAGATGCTTTTATTACTAAGTATTTTCCGCCGGCAAAAAATATTTTTCTTAGGACCCAAATCATGAATTTTAAGCAACTTGAGCATGTACATGTTGCCGCAATATTGGGCAAGAATGAAATTGATTCTAATAAATTTTCCTACTCATGGTTTAAATCTTTGGATGATCATAAAAAAATTGGATGCGGGATTGAATTTTGTCTCAAGAAATCCTTTAGATTCCACCGTGGGGGGGGTACTTTTATGGAAATTACTTTAGGTGAAGCTACTTGATGACCCACAAGTATAGGGGATGTATCTAGTCCTTTGGATAACTAAGAGTGTCGAACCCAACGAGGAGCAGAAGGAAATGATAAGCGGTTTTTAGCAAGGTATTCTCTGCAAGCACTGAAATTATAGGTAACAGATAGTTTTGTGATAAGATAATTTGTAACGGGTAACAAGTAACAAAAGTAAATAAAGTGCAGCAAGATGCCCCAATCCTTTTTGTAGCAAAGGACAAGCCTGGACAAACTCTTATATAGAGAAAAGCGCTCCCGAGGACACATGGGAATTATCGTCAAACTAGTTTTCATCACGCTCATAGGAGTCGCGTTCGGTACTTTGATAATTTGATATGTGGGTGGACCGATGCTTGGGTGCTGTCCTTACTTGGAAAAGCATCCCACTTATGATTAACTCCTATTGCAAGCATCCGCAACTACAAAAGAAGTATTAAGGTAAACCTAACCATAGCATGAAACATATGGATCCAAATCAGCCCCTTACGAAGCAACGCATAAACTAGGGTTTAAGCTTCTGTCACTCTAGCAACCCATCATCTACTTATTACTTCCCAATGCCTTCCTCTAGGCCCAAATAATGGTGAAGTGTCATGTAGTCGACATTCACATAACACCACTAGAGGAGAGACAACATACATTTCATGAAAATATCAAACGAATACCAAATTCACATGACTACTAATAGCAAGACTTCTCCCATGTCCTCAGGAACAAACGTAACTACTCACAAAGCATATTCATGTTCATAAGCAGAGGAGTATTAATATGCATACAGGATCTGAACATATGATCTTCCACCAAATAAACCAACTAGCATCAACTACAAGGAGTAACCAACACTACTAGCAACCTACAGGTACCAATTTCAGACTTAGAGACAAGAACTGGATACAAGAGATGAACTAGGGTTTGAGAGGAGATGGTGCTGATGAAGATGTTGATGGAGATTGGCCCCCTCCCGATGGGAGGAGTGTTGGTGATGACGATGGCGATGATGTCCCCCTCCCGGAGGGAAGTGTCCCCGGCAGAACAGCTCCACCAGAGCCCTAGATTGGTTTCGCCAAGGTTCCGCCTCGTGGCGGCAGAGTCTCGTCCCAAAAGCTTGCTTATGATTTTTTCTCAGACGAAAGACTTCATATAGCAGAAGATGGGCACCGGAGGGCCAACAGGGGGCCCACGGGGCAAGGGGGCGCGCCCACGGGGGTAGGGCGCGCCCCCCACCCTCGAGGCCAGGGTGTGGGCCCCCTCTGGTATTTTCTTCACTCAGTATTTTTTATTATTTCCAAAAATAACTTCTGTGGAGTTTCAGGACTTTTGGAGTTGTGCAGAATAGGTCTCTAATATTTGCTCCTTTTCCAAATTGAATTCCAAAGAATGGCATTCTCCTCTTCATGTAAACCTTGTAAAATAAGAGAGAATAGGCATAAGTATTGTGACATAATGTGTAATAACAGCCCATAATGCAATAAATATCGATATAAAAGCATGATGCAAAATGGACGTATCACTACTAAATTTCTTGATAATATTATGGAAAATTATTCACAATGGCATACGAAAGGGCACCTACTAGTAAAAAAGGTATTTCGGTTGAAGAAATTAGTACTTTGAGTGAAAAAGTTGACGCTCTTATGAAATTGGTTGCTAATAAAAGTGCTCCTATTGATTTTAATGATGTGCCCTTGTCTACTTTTATTGAGCAAAATAGTGATGCCATAGATGTGAATTTTATCTCGCAAAACAATTTCAATAACAATGCTTATAGATGTAACTTTAGTCCTAGGCCGTTTCTTAGTAATTCCTCTAGTAATTATGATAATTCCTATGGTAATCCTTATTACAATAATAATAGGAACACCTCTGATCTTGAGAATGATATTAAATAATTTAACAATACTCAAAAGGTTTTCAATGTCTAGAAGTATTGATAGAAGTTCTCATGATGTAGGAAATCTCAAGATGAAAATTTTTGTGCCTAAGATTGAGGAATCAATTAAAGCCTTATATGTTTCTATGGATGAAAGTAAGAAAAGAAACGCTATGCTTAGAGCTAAAAGAGAATTCTTCGAAAAGGCGTTTTCTAGTGATTGCTTTCATAAAAGTGACAAAGATCTTAAAGTGATTGGTGTTTCCTCTATTGATTCCTTGTTTAGTAAGATTAAAATTGATGATAAAGGGACTGAAGAAGAGTCAACTTTAGCTAGAAAGCGTCCCAATGATTCGAAAGGTGAAAATCTTGTTGAGAAAATTGATAAAGGTCGGTTTGGAGAGGTCAAAACTTTAACTAGTGATGTACCCACTATCTTGGATTGCAAAGACTTTAATTATGATAGTTGCTCTTTGATTGAATTGTATTTCTGTGTTGCAATCCATGATTAATTCACCCCATTCTTATGAGCAAAATAATTTTTTTACTAAACATATTGTTGATGCCATGATGAAAGATTTTGAAGAAAAGTTGGAATTAGAGATTTCAGTTCCTAGAAAATTACATAATGAATGGGAACCTACTACCAAAGTCAAGATTAAAAATTATGAGTGTTTTGCTTTATGTGACTTGGGTGCTAGTGTTTCTACAATTCCAAAATCTTTATGTGATGTGCTTGGTCTTTCCAATATTGAAGAGTGTTCTTTAAATTTACATTTGGTGGATTCTAATATTAAAAAGCCTATGGGAAGAATTAATAATGTTATTAATCTTGAAAATAGGAATTATGTGCCCATAGATTTTATTGTTCTTGATATTGATTGTAATCCATATTGTCCAATTATACTTGGTAGACCGTTTTTACATACTATTAGTGTCATGATTGATATGAAAGAAGGCAATATTAAATTTCAATTCCCACCAAGGAAGGGTATGAAACACTTCCCTAGAACAAGAATTAAGCCACCATATGAATCAATCATGAGGGCATCTTATGTATCTAGAACCAAAAATGACAACACTTAGATCTATGCATTAAGCCTAGCTAGGGGTGTAAAATGATAGCGCTTGTTGGGAGGCAACCCATTGAATAAAATTTATTTTTGTCTTTTTCTTTGTGTTCTTGAGTATTTGCACAATTATGCCTCTGTTATGATTATGTATTTTATGTTTTAATTAGTGTTTGTGCCAAGCAAAGCCTTTGGGATCATGTTGGGTGATAGTTGATTTGATCGTGTTGGATAACAGAAACTTTTGCGCTCAGTAAAACAATTTTAGAAATTCACATAAACGTTCTTTGGCCCATGTTGTCCTAATTTTTCAGAATTTTTGGAGTTACAGGAATAGACGAAGTTTTTAGATTGCTACAGACTGTTCTGCTTTTAACATATTCTGTTTTCTTTTGCATTGTGAGCTATAGTAAAGTGGAAATACAGTAGATATAATGTAAAAATTAAATATGAATGGGTTTGCAACAGTAATTAGAGTAGTGATTTTCTTTTTTATACTAACGTATCTCACGAAGGTTTTGTTGAGTTTTGTGTGATTGAAGTTTTCATGTTTTGGGTGATATCACGATGGATGAAGGAATAAGGAGTAAGAAGAGCCTAAGATTGGAGATGCCCATGGCACCCCAAGTTATTTGATAACCCACAAGTATAGGGGATCACAACAGTTTTCGAGGGTAGAGTATTCAACCCAAATTTATTGATTCAACACAAGGGGAGCCAAAGAATATTCTCAAGTATTAGAAGTTGAGTTGTCAATTCATCCAAACCTGGATAACTTAGTATTTGCAGCAAAGTATTTAGTAGCAAAGTAGTATGGAAATAAGAGTAACTGTGGCAAAAGTAACAGTAGGCAGTTTTGTAGTAATTGTAACAGTGGCAACGGAAAAGTAAATGAGCAAAGAACAATATGTGAAAAGCTCGTAGGCATTGGATCGGGATGGAGAATTATGCCGGATGCGGTTCATCATGTAACAGTCATAACATAGGGTGACACAGAACTAGCTCCAATTCATCAATGTAATGTAGGCAAGTGTCCCAAATATAGTAATACGTGCTTATGGAAAAGAACTTGCATGACATCTTTTGTCCTACCCTCCCGTGGCAGCGGGGTCCTAACGGAAACTAAGGGATATTAAGGCCTCCTTTTAATAGAGTACTGGACCAAAGCATTAACACATAGTGAATACATGAACTCCTCAAACTACGATCATCACCGGGAGTGGTCCCGATTATTGTCACTTCGGGGTTGCCGGATCATAACACATAGTAGGTGACTATAGACTTGCAAGATAGGATCAAGAACTCAAATATATTCATAAAAACATAATAGGTTCAGATCTGAAATCATGGCACTTGGGCCCAAGTGACAAGCATTAAGCATAGCAAAGTCATAGCAACATCAATCTCAGAACATAGTGGATACTACGGATCAAACCCTAACAAATCTAACTCGATTACATGATAAATCTCATCCAACCCATCACCATCCAGCAAGCCTACGATGGAATTACTCACGCACGGCGGTGACCATCATGAAATTTGTGATGGAGGATGGTTGATGATGATGATGGCGACGGATTCCCCTCTCCGGAGCCCCGAATGGACTCCGGATCAGCCCCCCCGGGAGAGTTTAGGGCTTGGCGGCGGCTCCGTAATGTAAAACGCGATGAATCTTTCTCTCTGATTTTTTTCTCCCCGAACACGAATATATAGAGTTGGAGTTGAGGTCGGTGGAGCTCCAGGGGGCCCACGAGGCAGGGGGCGCGGCCAGGGGGCAGGCGCGCCTCCCACCCTTGTGGACAGGGTGTGGCCCCCCTGGCCTTGATTCTTTCGCCAATATTTTTTATTATTTCCAAAAATAATCTTCGTGAAGTTTCAGGTCATTCCGAGAACTTTTGTTTCTGCACAAAAATAACACCATGGCAATTCTGCTGAAAACAGCGTCAGTCCGGGTTAGTTCCATTCAAATCATACAAGTTAGAGTCCAAAACAAGGGCAAAAGTGTTTGGAAAAGTAGATATGACGGAGACGTATCAACTCCCCCAAGCTTAAACCGTTGCTTGTCCTCAAGCAATTCAGTTGATAAACTGAAAGTGATAAAGAAAAACTTTTACAAACTCTGTTTGCTCTTGTTGTTGTAAATATGTAAAGCCAGCATTTAAGTTTTCAGCAAAGATTATGAACTAACCATATTCACAATAACATTTAAGTCTCATGTTTACTCATGTCAATGGCATAATCAACTAGCGAGCAATAATAATAAATCTCGGATGACAACACTTTCTCAAAACAATCATTATACTCCCTCTGTTCCTTGATATAAGGTGTATAGATTTTTGAGAAAAAGTCTGAAATATAAGGTGTATTGCGTTGCACCACTCGTTTGGATAATTTTTTTAGGGATTTGATTACATTTCCTTATATCGTGTAAGCTCCTCTATCTTCTCATGTTAATTAGTCATGTGTAATCTCACTCAAAACTTGTGAAATTTTCCTTCCACGTGTGTTCTTTAATTTCCGTGCCAAAAACTATACACCCTATATCTAGGAACGGAGGGAGTATGATATAACAAGATGGTATCTCGCTAGCCCTTTCTGAGACCGCAAAACATAAATGCAAAGCACCTTTAAAGATCAAGGACTGACTAAACATTGTAATTCATGGTAAAAGAGATCCAGTCATAGTCATACCCAATATAAATTAATAGTAATGGATGCAAATGACATCGGTGCTCTCCAGCTGGTGCTTTTTAATAAGAGGGTGATGACTCAACATAAAAGTAAAGAGATAGGCCCTTCGCAGAGGGAAGCAGGGATTTGTAGAGGTGCCAGAGCTCGATTTTGAAATAGAGATAAATAATATTTTGAGCGGCATACTTTCATTGTCAACATAACAACCAAGAGATGGCGACATCTTCCATGTTACACACATTATAGGCGGTTCCCAAACAGAATGGTAAAGTTTATACTCCCCCTCCACCAACAAGCATCAATCCATGGCTTGCTCGAAACAACGAGTGCCTCCAACTAACAAGAGTCCCACGGTAGTTTTGTTTGCAATTATTTTGATTTGATTTGTATAAAGCATGGGACTTGGCATCCTGGTGACCAGCCATTTTCCAGTGAGTGAGGAGCGGAGTCCACTCCTCTTGAGAATAACCCGCCTAGCATGGAAGATACAAACATCCCTAGTTGATACATGAGCTATTCGAGCATGCAAAACAGAATTTCATTTGAAGGTTTAGAGTTTGGCACATACAAATTTACTTGGAACGGCAGGTAGATACCGCATATATAGGAAGGTATAGTGGACTCATATGGAATAACTTTTGGGTTTATGGGATTGGATGCATAAGCAGTATTCCCGCTTAGTACAAGTGAAGGCTAGCAAAAGACTGGGAAGCGACCAACTAGAGAGCAACAACAGTCATGAACATGCATTAAAATTAATAAACATTGAGTGCAAGCATGAGTAGGATATAATCCACCGTGAACATAAATATCATGAAGGCTATGTTGATTTTGTTTCAACTACATGTGTGAACATGTGCTAAGTCAAGTCACTCGAGTCATTGAAAGGAGGATACCACCCTATCATACCACATCAAAACCATTTTAATAGCATGTCGGTACGCTAGGTAAACCATTATAAACTCCTAGCTAATTAAGCATGGCATAAGCAACTATAATCTCTAATTGTCATTGCAAACATCTTTATTTATAATAGGCTGAATCAGGAATGATGAACTAATCATATTTACAAAAACAAGAGAGGTCGAGTTCATACCAACTTCTCTCATCTCAATCAATCCATCATATATCGTCATTATTGCCTTTCACTTGCACGATCGAACGATGTGAATAATAATAATAGTACACGTGCATTGGACTAAGCTGGAATCTGCGAGCATTCAATAAACAGGAGAAGACAAGGAAATATGGGATCTTGGTTAAATCAACAATAATGCATAATAGAGCCACTTTAACAATTTCATTATGGTCTTCTCCTATCGACCCCAAAAGAAAAGAAAATAAATAAAACTATTTACACGGGAAAGCTCCCAACAAGCAAAATAAGAACGAGAAATCTTTTTGGGTTTTCTTTTTAATTATTACTACTACAGCAAGAAAATAAGCTAGCTAAAGCTACTACGGATTTTTTGTTTTTGTTTTTCTTAAGGTTTTTCAAACACACAATAAGAAAGCAAGAAAAAGAAAATAAACTAGCCTGGATATTACATGAAAAAGTATGAGCACCGACATCTAGCAATGAGTGTGTGAACATAAATGTAATGTCGGTGAGAAATACGTACTTCCCCAAGCTTAGGCTTTTGGCCTAAGTTGGTCTATTGCCACGGCTGGCCTGGCGGATATCCAAAGTTGTAGTTGGGGTCATACTGAGATGCAGCGGCTATTGCGTCGTGGGCTGCAGCTTGGAGGCGAGCTGCCCTCGTCCTCCTCTCATACTCATTTGCCTCCTCCCTGGTTATGACATATCTCCCCTTTGTCTGGAAATCAAAGAGAGTAGGAGCAGGGAGAACAATATTGACGGCGTGATGCCTGTCAAAGATTAGTCGGTACTGGAGAGGTGGTTCATTCCTCTCAACAAACCGATGGTGAACCATGGCATTAAAATCCAGATAAGAAGGAGGCAATTCCATATCATACTCACATATGGGTATATAAAGAAAATTAGCTAGATGGGTTGCATAAATTCCACCAAAGAAATCTCCATTAAATCTATTATTATGCAACCTACGTGCAACAATGGCTCCCAAATTATAATGTTTATCTCCTAACACAGCGCTCCTGAGAACACTGAGATCAGGGACACACATGTGACATGATTCATCCTTAGCATTTATGCACCTACCTATGAAGATCGCAAAATAATGTATAGCAGGGAAATGAATGCTCCCTATGGTAGCTTGTGTTATGTCTCTAGATTCCCCTACAGTTATACTAGCAAGAAAATCTCTAAATTCAGATTTGCAAGGCTCACTAGTGCTACCCCATTGTGGAAGTTTGCAAGCAGTGCTAAAATCCTCTAAGTCCAAAGTATAAGAATTTTCATAAAGATCAAACAGGACAGTTTGAGAATTACGTGAAGATGAAAATTAAAACCTCCTCACAAAAGGAATCAGTGAGAGAGTGGTACTGATGGCACTTATCTGCCTCGAAGCTCACAAGATCAGCGTTACGCACATATGCGTTAAATTCTTCTTTGATTCCTGCTCGATCCATAAAGTCCTCTGAAGGCCATTCACAAGCCCGCACTTGATCTCCCCTTGGTGGTTCATCATCGGCATCACGCATTGCGAGCCTGGGTCCTTGCTTCCTTGAAGGGCCACCTCGGTACATTTTCCTAAACATATTTCTTCCTCTGAAAAATTTCTGAAATTTTTAGTAACTTCAAATAAAAGTGAACCAAACTCAATAAAATTGATAGCAACTACTCTCACAAGTGCCTAGAGACTATATCAAGCATTAGAACTACTTGGAACCATATAAATTTGACATGCAAGCTCAAGAACATGGTCATCTAGGCAGCAAAATTTTGCAATGAATAAAGCACTAGAACGAAAACTAATTGGGCCATTGGAGGAGTCACATACCAAGGAACAATCCCCCAAAGCAGTTTTGTGAGAGGAGCTTTGAGCAAGGAGATCGAAAATGGCAACAAAATGAGCAAGAACTCGTGCTTGAGCTGGTTGGTGATTTTTTTGGGAGGAAGAAGGAGTGTGCGGTGGCAGGAATAAGTGGATGGGAGCCACCATGGGCCCACGAGGCAGGGGCGCGCCCTGTAGGGGTGGGCGCGCCCTGGACCCTCGTGGCCAGGTGCTTGCTCCCCCTGTTGTGTTCTCAGTGCCACATATTCTCAAATATTCCAGAAAAAATAATATTTCAATTTCGGGGCATTTGGAGAACTTTTATTTTCGGGGTAATTTTTTATTGCACGGATAATTCAGAAAACAGACAGAAAATACTAATTTTGCTTTATTTCAATTAAATAACAGAAAGTAAAAGGAGGGTACAAAAGGTTGTGCCTTCTAATTTCATCCATCTCATGCTCATCAAAAGGAATCTGATACGTCCATTTTGCATCATGCTTTTATATCGATATTTATTGCATTATGGGCTATTATTACACATTATGTCACAATACTTATGCCTATTCTCTCTTATTTTACAAGGTTTACATAAAGAGGGAGAATGCCGGCAGCTGGAATTCTGGGCTAGAAAAGGAGCAAATATTAGAGACCTATTCTGCACAACTCCAAAAGTCCTGAAACTCCACCGAAGTTATTTTTGGAAATAATAAAAAATACTGAGCGAAGAAAATACCAAAGGGGACCCACACCCTAGGCACGAGGGTGGGAGGCGCGCCCTACCCCTTGGGCGCGCCCCCTGCCATGTGGGCCCCCTGGTGGCCCTCCGGTGCCCATCTTCTGCTATATGAGGTCTTTCGCCCGAAGAAAAAGAATAAGCAGGCTTTCGGGACGAGACTCCATCGCCACGAGGCGAAACCTTGGCGGAACCAATCTAGGGCTCTGGTGGAGCTGTTCTGCCGGGGACACTTCCCTCCGGGAGGGGGAAATCATCGCCATCGTCATCACCAATGCTCCTCTCATTGGGAGGGGGCCAATCTCCATCAACATCTTAACCAGCACCATCTCCTCTCAAACCCTAGTTCATCTCTTGTATCCAATTCTTGTCTCTATGTCTGAGATTGGTACTTGTAGGTTGCTAGTAGTGTTGATTACTCCTTGTAGTTGATGCTAGTTGGTTTATTTGGTGGAAGATCATATGTTCAGATCATATATGCATATTAATACACCTCTGATTATGAACATGACTTTGCTTTGTGATTAGTTACGTTTGTTCCTGAGGACATGGGAGAAGTCTTGCTATTAATAGTCATGTGAATTTGGTATTCGTTCGATATTTTGATGAGATGTATGTTGTCTCTCCTCTAGTGGTGTCATGTGAACGTCGACTACATGACACTTCACCATTATTTGGGCCTAGAGGAAGGCATTGGGAAGTAATAAGTAGATGATGGGTTGCTAGAGTGACAGAAGCTTAAACCCTAGTTTATGCATTGCTTCGTAAGGGGCTGATTTGGATCCATATGTTTCATGCTATGGTTAGGTTTACCTTAATACTTCTTTTGTAGTTGTGGATGCTTGCAATAGGATTTAATCATAAGTGGGATGCTTGTCCAAGTAAGGACAGCACCCAAGCACCAGTCCATCCACATATCAAATTACCAAAGTATCGAACACGAATCATATGAACGTGATGAAAACTAGCTTGACGATAATTCCCATGTGTCCTCGGGAGCGCTTTTCTCTATATAAGAGTTTGTCCAAGCTTGTCCTTTGCTACAAAAATGATTGGGCCACCTTGCTGCACTTTATTTACTTTTGTTACTTGTTGCTCGTTACCAATTACCTTATCACAAAACTATTTGTTACCTATAATTTCAGTGCTTGCAGAGAATACCTTGCTGAAAACCGCTTATCATTTCCTTCTGCTCCTCGTTGGATTTGACACTCTTACTTATTGAATGGACTATGATAGATCCCCTATACTTGTGGGTCATCAAGACTCTTTTCTGGCGCCGTTGCCGGAGAGTGAAGCGCCTTTGGTAGGTGGAATTTGTTAAGGAAAATTTATATAGTGTGCTGAAATTTACTGTCACTTGTTAGTATGGTAAGTAATCCTCGGAGGGGCTTGTTCGGGGTATCTTCACCCCGACCAGTAGAGCAAAGAGTTGCTCCTCAACCTAGTGAATCTATTGAAAATGAAAATGTTTATTTTGAAATTCCTTCGGGTATGATAGAGAAACTGCTAGCTAACCCTTTTGCAGGAGATGGAACATTGCATCCCGATTTACACTTAATCTATGTGGATGAAGTTTGTGGATTATTTAAGCTTGCAGATATGCCTGATGATGTTATCAAGAAGAAGGTTTTAGCTTTATCTTTTAAGGGAGATGCATTGACATGGTATAGGCTATGTGATGATATGGGATCATGGGACTATAAGAGATTGAAAGTGGAATTTCATCAGAAGTTTTATCCTATGCATCTTGTTCATCGTGATCGTAATTATATATATAATTTTTGGCCTCGTGAAGGAGAAAGCATCGCTCAAGCTTGGGGGAGGCTTAAGTCAATGTTATATTCATGCCCCAATCATGAGCTCTCAAGAGAAATGATTATTCAAAAAAATTATGCTCAGCTTTCTGACAACAATCGCTCCATGCTCGATACTTCTTGTACTGGTTCCTTTACGATGAAGACTATTGAATTCTAATGGAATTTATTGGAAATAATTAAACGCAACTCTGAATATTGGGATCTCGAAGAAGGTAAGGAGTCAGGTATAACACCTAAGTTTAATTGTGTTAAATCTTTTATGGATACCGATGTTTTCCGTAAATTTCGCACTAAATATGCACTTGACTGTGAGATAGTAGCTTCTTTCTGTGAATCTTTTGCTGATCACGTTGATCTCCCTCAGGAGAAGTGGTTTAAATATTGTCGGGTGGTTGGTGCGACATATGCCAACGGGTGGCTTATCATCGTGGGAGCCAGTAAGACGTCACCAGTGCCTGGAAACGGGATGAGGCGAAGACATGCACGCCGACGGATCTTACCCAGCTTCATGGCTCTCCATGGCGATAACTCCCCTACTGCTGCTCTGCGGGGTCTCCGCATGATCACTAGATCAACAAGTGGCTACAAGAGGCTCCTTGAGATGTTCAGCGAGAGGAGGAAGAAGGGCAGGGCTAGCTCTCTCCTCCCCTCAATATGGTGTCTAAAACTCTCAGAGATCAACCCTTAGCATGGGTGCCCTCGGGGGTTTATATAGGCCTACCCCCAGGGGTACAATGGTAATCTGGCTGGGCATGGGCCTTAGCCGTCAGTGTCTACGTCTGTCGGCTTCTCCGCTGGCCGCTGGGGCCCGCCGACTGGTGGGTCCCGCCCGGCTGCCGGCTTCTTGGTCGACAGGCAGGTCCCACCACTTGGGGGTCTTGTCGGGGGCTGGTTACTATTGCCTCACCCTTGATGACAAGGGCTTTGTCGAGGTAAGCATGGCTACAGTGCCGCCGCCTGGCGGCGCTCACTGTGGCCTTACCTCGTCTTGTCTCCTTAATGAGGCGCCTCCTTCGAGGGAGGGGGCGAGC
The DNA here is from genome assembly GCA_021605205.1 of Aegilops longissima. NCBI lineage: Eukaryota > Viridiplantae > Streptophyta > Magnoliopsida > Poales > Poaceae > Aegilops > Aegilops longissima. Next base: position 541,533,586 of record CM038677.1, on the reverse strand, counting down.
CGGCTGCTGGGAGACGGCCACATCCCAGGCCGACTAGGGGAGGCCTGGCCGCCTTTGGATGTCTCTCTGACTGAAGGGGCCCGCCGCCTGCGGGCCGTACTGACAGCTGGTCGTGGGAGACGTCACGATCAACATGGCAACAAGCCTGCGCGCCCAGACGGGTGATGGCCGCCCGTGCGGTGCATCAGGCCATGCGGCCTCCGGGATCGGGGTGGCGAGCTTTCTGTAGCCACGCCTGCCTCATCGCCGTTATGTGGGTGCAGAATTTGAGGGTACGATCTTGGCCGCCTGCTGGGGGTCGGCTTCTTGGAGTCAGCCTTCTCGTGGCCGGCTTCTTGGAGTCGGCCCTCTAGTGGCTTTCTCCATGAGGGTTCAGGGCCGGGCCGCCTTCCGGTAGTCGGCCTAAGAGGCAGCCGGCTGGGGGAAGGCGGCCCTATGCCTAAGGTGCTTGAAGGATTGATCGGCCTGTAATTTTATCTGAAGAGCCAGGGGGAGCCGGCTAGGCTACCCGTGGCCATTTACTCCGACAGTAGTCCCCGAAGATGGTTGGGCTTTGAGGCTGAAAGGAGGACGAGAAGCTCGATCAGCTTCCTATCTTGAGGAGCCGGCAGCTGGGAGCCGGATTTGATTAGGTGCGCCGCCTTGGGTAGGCTTCGAAGCTTGAAGGCGGGAACCAGGTGGCGCGCATGCCAGGCTGTGAGCCGGCCGCTCGCCGCCTGCGTGCCACATGGCACCCTTCAGCTGGAAGGGCCTGCCAGCCCACGCACGCGACGGGTTGTCGCCGCAGACCGGGGCCCGCCACTTCCAGGCCTCGGCCCAAAAGTGGATCCTCTGTGACCCGATCGGACCGCTCGGCTTCCGTTGGCAGTTTCCGTACGCCGTCAGGGTGTAATAATCACGGGTCATGGGGGAGTGGGCGCAGTTAATCCCACATCCCCCCCCCCCCACGCCTCGCCTCCTCAGCTTCGCCGCACGAGCTATAAGTAGGGGGAGGTGGGGGAGCGGCAAACGCCCGCACGCTCGCCCTCGCTCCGCCATCTCTTCTTCTTCTTCTTCCTTTCCGTCGCCGCAGCTCCTCGCCACCGCGCCACCCTTCCTCCAACCCTCTTGGCGCGCCGTAGCTCTGCCACAGCTGGGTCGCGCGCCCTCCGCCGCCACGCCTTTCCCGGCGCCTCTCCATCCTCATGGCGCTGTCCAGTTCCTGGGACGGCTCCAACGTCCATGAGGACCACGTCGATTTCCTTCGCAAGACGCGAAGGTTGCCGGGCAAGGACTATGTGCGGGTCCGTCTCGCGCCGGAGAGGGAGATCTCGCCGGCGCCGGAGGAGGATGAGCGGGTAATCTTCCGCTCGCACTGCCTGCGCGGCGTCGGCCTGCCGGCGAGAGGATTCTTCCGCACCTTTCTCGAATTCTATCATCTCCAGCCGCATCACCTCACTCCCAACACGGTGATGCTGTTGCCGGCCTTCGTCACTCTGTGCGAAGGCTTCCTTGGCGTCCTCCCCACCCTCGAACTCCGGGGGAATTCTTCCATTGCAAACTCGGCACCGTTGTGGCTGGCGCGCCCGCCCCATGTGGTGCCTTCATCGCCATGCGGAGAACAGGCGACAATCCGTTTCCGCCCATTGCGCTGATCCAGTTGGTGAAGCTCTGGCAAAAATATTACTTCTACGTGAAGAATGTAGCTCCGCAAGGCGACTTCGTCAATCTGCCAGCTTACGTAGCCGGCCCGCCGGCTGGGAGGCAGCCCTCATGGTCCTACCGAGCCAGGTCGCTGTCTCCGGCTGGCGCCGCCGCCGACGCCCGGCTCCGGGTGATGGTCCAATCGAAGGGCCTGATCGGGGCCGACCTGGTAGCCGCCTTCGTGAAGCACCGGGTGCTCCCACTCCAAGGCCGACCTCACATGATCAGCTAGATGAGCGGCTACTTCGACCCGAGTCGGCTAAGCACCAAGGAGATGCCTCATGATGAGGTATCTTATATGGTGAATTACATCTCCAACTTCAAACTCACCGAGGAGTGGCGGTATGGCAAGGAGCCGTACTCTCGCGCCAATCCTCCGCCTTCGGTAAGCTTCTCTTCTTTTTCTCCTCTTGTTACCGAGTTCATAATGGCCGACTCTTGACCAGTCGGCTTGTTTTGAGCAGAGCCCACTTCTTCGACCGGCGGCCGGAGCCGCGGGGACAGAGCGCCAGTTCGTCCCCTACCGCGCGACGGACGACTTGGACGACCCCGACTTGGGGGCGGCCGCCCTAGACGACGATGTTGTAGGGGGAGGCGGTGAGGCTGGCGGCCCCGAGCTCGGAGCCGGCTTCGAGGACTGGCCGGATGATGACGAGACCGAGGTCGTTCCGTGCCGTCAGCTGGCGTCCGATCATCAAGGCGCGGGCCCATCTGCCGCGCCAGCCGCTCGTGGAGGCGCGCAGAAGCGTCGGGCCGGGCCGACTCTCTTCAGCAGTCGGCCGAAGAAGCCCAAGGGTTTTGCGGCGGCGACCAAGCAAGACGAGGCGGCCGCGAAGGCGGCCCGCTTCCGCAAGGTGGTGAAGCAGCCGCGGGCGGTTTCGGCGTAAGTGTTGATTTTTTCACGCCGTTCTTTTCTTCTCTTCGGTTGATATTCTTCTAAGCCTTTTCCTCGACTTATCAAACAGGGCCCAGCTTTCTCTCGAGCGGGCCCCTGCTGCCTTCATAGTTGGAGGAGCGGGAGGGTCATCGAGCGCCCGTCGCGCGGATCCCCGCGCCGAAATCCTAGCGGCGACGGAGCAGAACGCGCCAGAGGCGCGGGAGGAGCGGGAGGTGGAGGAGCGGAGGGCGGCTCGGGAGACGACGGAGAAGTCGGCGGAGGCGCAAGCCGACGCGGCGGCCAAGGCCCAGGCGGAGGCCGCGGCCGCGGAGAGGGAGGCGGAGGCCCTACGTAACCGGCCTTCGCAGCTCATCGTCCCCCTTCGCGCCGTGGCCCCTAATATTCCAGTGCCCCCGCCGGAGGAAACCGGCCGCGACCGGTCAGTGATGGAGAGGGAGGAGGGCGACGGAATCGTCCTGGAGGGGGAAGCGCCACGGCCATCACCGACTGGGACGGGCCAGGGCGGCCGGCCTAACGTGCCGCCTGAGCAGCCGGCTGGAGGCGAGCCGACTAGGTGGGCGGATCTTGTGGTCATGTCGCCGTCTCGTCGGCGCGCGGGGGAGGCGACTTCAGCGCCGGAGCCGCAGAAAGCCGCGGGCACCAGCGCGTCGGCCCAGGATCTAGAGGCGGCCAGCGCCAGCTCGTCCGGGTGGACGCCCGGCGGTGGGATGGCCGAGCTGAACATGGCGGCGCAGGAGGTCCAGAGCCGGCTTCAGGCCCAGGCCGCCGTGCTGAAGCAGTATACTCAAGAGTTTCTCACGACGTGGACGTCCATTCGGGTGAGTTCTCCCTTTTTTCGTTGATTGCTCGTGATTTCTTCCATGGGGGCGCGTCAGCGCACCCACTGAGTGTAGTCCCCGAGTTCCGAGTTGGCTGCTGAGAAGGCGGCTTGGAACTTCTTAGTAGACTTCGTTTGTTGTCTTGTTCTTATTCGCACCTCCATCCTACTTGCAGGAATATCACAATCTCCGCGCGGCTGTCTTCAACTCCCAGGCCCAGGAGATGAACCAGAAGGCCGCTGATTTGATTGAGAGCCGGAGTAAGTGCTTCATTTATCTCATGTGGGGGCGCGTCAGCGCACCCACTGGGTGTAGTCCCCGAGATTCGGGCCGACTGCCGAGCAGTCGGGTCGGATCTTCCCTGACGACTTCTTCCTTATTGCTTTTTTCTTCTTCTTCATACCTGCAGGGGCCAATGCCGACTTGAGGGAGCAGCTAGGAGGGGTCCAGACTGCCCTTCGCACCAAGGAAGCCGAGTGCAACGCCTTGGCCCAGGAGCGTGATCGCTTGGCCAAAAAACTGGCCGACAAGGAGGAGAGCCATAAAGCAGCCCTGAAGACGGCGCAGGACAGCGAGGCCACCCTGAAAGCCGAATATGAGACCGAGGCAGCGAGCTGGGCTGAGGTGAAGCAAGCGCTGAGCGAAGGCTATGGACGGATCAAGGATTTGGTTGACTGTAGGCCGCCTTCTTCTTCGTCCCTTTGCATGCCGCTTGTCGTCTGATTTGTCTTCTGACTTTGCGCTATTTCTTTCTTCTTTGTGCAGATTACTTTCCTGGTTATTCTGTTGCCGCCAACCAAGCCATCGAGGCCCACCGTGAAGCGCGACGGCAGGCAGGGGTCGAGGTTGCACCGGATGCCAGCCGGTCACTTGAGGAGCAGCTTCTGGCAATTCAAGCCCGTCTACAGCCGGCACACCGCATGCTCCGCCGACTTCAGCATGTCGGGGCGCAGGTGCTGGCCGCCCTCTGGCCCGGCGAGGCAGTTCCCCGCACCCCCAGTCGGACTGCCGACTGGCTGGAGGTTGCAGTCGGGCGCTTCGAGGCCTGGAAGGCTTCTGCAGCTCGGTCTGGTGCTAGGCAGGCGCTAGAGTTCGTCCGAGCTTGGTATCCTGGGCTGAACTTGGCCCAGCTGAGCACCTGGCGGCAGGAGGCCGATGAGGAGCTGGAGGCGGTATGGCCGGCTATCATACAGCGCGCCTCCGAGATCGCCGATTACACCGACACCAGTGCCTTTGCCCTCGAGGTGAATGATGATGGCGTCGCTCAGCCGGAGGAGTGGTTCGGGCTGAACCCGGCAGAAGGTGAAGACTCGGCGGAGGAGATCACTTCCAGCGACGAGGGCGAAGAGGAAGAGGGGGAGGATGGCGAAGATGTCGTGCCAGACGGTGAAGCGACCAGCCAGCCTCAGCCTGATCGCGCCTCCAACAATGAGGCGCATGCAAGCGCGCCGTATGCAAGAGGTGACGATCATACCGAGACTCGCCAGCCGGCCACTCCTCCAGCTAGCACTGCCATCTCCACCAACCTGCCCAACTCGCATGTTGCTCCCTTGGCCTGATCCGCCGTCTTTGTTTTCCTGCTTGTTACTCTTTTGAACAGCTTCTATTAAATTTGCGCAGTTCCACCCACTAGGGGTGTATTCAAACTATGTTGAATGCTAGCCTTTCGAAGGCTTCTATGTAAATATAATCACGCATGCGCTTGGTTTCCATTCATATTTTCTTTTCATCCTTTTGGCTATTTCCTTTGCCGCCTTCCCTTGGTTGCCGCCTTCCCATTCATATCTGCAGTCTGTGGCTGGGGAAGAGCTTGGCCGTTTGGGAAGGCAAGTACTCGAGCTTTCTTAGATTGTAGCGAGGTGAACGGGAAGCCGGCCAGCCGACTGTTCTGACAGCCGGTCGGCGGGGTGGGAAGCCGGCTTAAGTTATATAAGTTCATTAGTCCTTAGCCGTTTTTCGTGTGGGCAACCTTTCCTGCCTTTGGCTCTTGCCAGCCGGACAGTCGGTTCTTCGAGCTGCGACTTTCGGCAAGAGAGGGCTTGGGTGCCGGCACACTACTTGTCTGACTGGTCGAACCCGGTGCCGGACGAGAAAACAAATGTAGTAACATAATCATAGGCATGATACTCATCATATATAGATAAAAGAGGGTAGTCCCCGAGTGCTCCTCGGGGGGCCCGTTGTCTCCTACTTAATACAAAAGGTAGCGTGGTACATACTGCATTTTAACTGTAAAATCTTCGGAGGAGATTGGCGTTCCATGGTCGTTCCGACTCCTTGCCAGAATCATCTCTCTTGCGTGCCTTCAGCTTCTGTGCGTCGATCGGGTAGTAGGAGTCGTTGCCTAAGGCTCTCCTGATGACGAAGGGGCCTTCCCAGGGGGCCGAGAGCTTGTGTTGGCCGGCTGTTCGCTGGATCAGCCGGAGCACAAGATCTCCCTCTTGGAAGGATCTTGGCTTGACCTTCTGGTTGTGGTAGCGGTGTAAACCCTGCTGGTAGATGGCGAACCGGCTGAGGGCTAACAGCTGGCTTTCTTCCAGCAGGTCGATGCCGTCTTCTCTTGCTTCCTTGGCCTCCGCCTCCGTGTACATGGTGACCTGAGGTGAGTCGAACTCAATGTCGGTTGGGATGACAGCCTCGGCACCACATACAAGGAAGAAAGGGGTGAAGCCAGTTGACTTGTTCGGGGTAGTGCGCAGACTCCAGAGGACGGCCGGCAGCTCGTCGAGCCAACAGCTGGCCGAACGCTCGATGGGCACGACCAATCGGGCTTGATGCGGAGAGGATGAGGCCGCTTGCTCGCCGACCAGGCCGCTTGATCGGGTGGGCAATGACGCTAGGTCCAGTCAGATGCCTTGTGTTGCGCAGAAACGTGCCAATGCTCCCTTGGCAAAATTTGTGCCGTTGTCCGTGATGATGCTGTGTGGTACGCCGTACCGGGTTGTAATATCTGCGATGAATGTCACGGCAGTCGGCCCATTCAGCTTCTTGATCAGCTTTGCTTCAATCCACTTGGTGAATTTGTCCACGGCGACGAGCAGATGTGTCATGCCGCCGCACGCCGTCTTGAATGGGCCCACCATGTCTAGCCCCCAGACGGCAAAGGGCCAGGTGAGGGGGATGGTCTTGAGTGCGGAAGCCGGCAGGTGTTGCTTGGAGCTGAAGACTTGGCACCCTTTGCAGTGTTTGACTAATTCCTTGGCGTCATCCAAAGCAGTCGGCCAGAAGAAACCATGGCGGAAAGCTTTGGCGACGAGTGATCTTGAGGCTGCGTGGTGGCCACATTCGCCTTGGTGGATGTCCTTGAGGATTGCTATGCCCTTCTCTGGCTCGACACAGCGCTGGAAAACTCCAGTGACGCTGCGCCTAACGAGCTCTCGGTTTACTATCGTGTATGCTCCGGCTCGGCGTTGGACTTGCATTGCCGAGATCTCGTCAGTCGGCAGCTCTCTGTTTACCAGGAAGTTGAGGATGGGTTGGGCCCATGATGGAGCTGTGACTTCTTCTATTGCCAAAACGGCTACTGCGACCAGGGTGGGTGGGCTGGGTGGTGAAGGGTTGGAGTCGGCCACCGCCTGTTGTGTCGATGCAGTCCCCGGGCCGACTACCGTAGTCCCTGGGCCGGGTTCTGAAGTCCCCGGGCCGGGTCGACTATAGCAGTCCCCGAGCCGCCTGTCGAAGTCCCCGAGTCGCCTGCTCGATTCCCCAAGTCGGATCTGACTGCGTCGGGGTCAGGCGGTACGAAGATGGAATCAGATTCTGGAGACGGCTTGACGGACGTCTTGAGGAGGCGTTGGAGAGAGACGCTGGTTGGTATAGCTTGTCGGGTGGAGCCTATTCGTGCCAGGGCATCTGCTTTCTCGTTGTCGGCCCGTGGCACGTGGAGGAACTTGCACCCTTCAAAATATCCACTGATTTGCTGAACGAGGAAACGGTAGCTCGTCATGTTTGCGTCCTTGGCGTCCCAGTCGCCAGATGATTGCTGGACTACCAAGTCCGAGTCACCGTAGCACAGGATCCGGCGTATGCCGAGTTCTTTGGCTAGCCGGAGTCCCTGTATGAGCGCCTCATATTTGGCCACATTGTTGGAGGCGGCAAAATGAATTTGCAATGTGTATCTGAGCTTGTCGCCCTTGGGAGAGGTGAGGACGATGCCGGCTCCCAAGCCGGTGCGCATCTTGGATCCATCGAAGAACATCCGCCAATGAGTGGAGTCGGGGGCCAGTGGCAGGTACTGAGTCTCGGCCCAGTCGACGAGGAAGTCAGCCAATGCTTGTGACTTGATGGCGGTGCGAGGCTGGTACAAGATCGTGTAGGGAGCCAGCGCAATGGCCCATTTTGCCACCCGGCCGGATGCATCCCGGCTGCCTATGATCTCGGCGAGCGGGGAAGTACATACGACCGTGATGGGGTGCTCTTGAAAGTAGGGCTTGAGCTTCTTGGCGGCGAAGTACACACCATAGCACATCTTCTGATAGTGCGGGTAGTTCTGCTTCGAGGTGGACAGTACTTTGCTCAAATAATACACCGACCTCTGGACTGGCTGAGCTCGGCCTTCTTCTGGGTGCTGAACCACGATAACGGTGCTGACCACCCGGCTAGTGGCAGCAATGTAAAGGAGCATGGGCTCTTTCTCAGTCGGTGCCGCCAAGACAGGCGGCGTGGCCAACATCTTCTTTAGCTCGTGGAAAGCTTGGTCTGCTTGATCGTTCCACTCGAAATGAGTGGACTTCTTCACGAGTCGGTAGAGGGGGAGGGCTTTCTCTCCTAGCCGGCTGATGAAGCGGTTGAGGGAGGCCAGACATCCGGTAAACTTTTGGACGTCTCGTAGCTTGGTAGGGATCTCCATTCTCTCTATGGCCTTGATCTTCACTGAGTTGCATTCGATGCCGCGCTCGGAGACCAGGAAGCCTAGGAGCTGGCCGGCTGGTACTCCGAACACGCATTTCTCGGGGTCGAGCTTGATCTGAAATCGGTGCAACTTTTCAAATGTCTCCTTGAGGTCTCCCAGCAAGGTGCCGCGCTTCTCTGTCTTCACCACAATATCGTCTACATAGACGTGGGCATTTCTGCCGAGCTTCTTGAGGAGGCATTTCTGCATGCAATGCTGAAAAGTGGCAACGACATTTCTCAAGCCGAATGTCATAGTCAGGTAGCAGAAAGCTCCGAATGGTGTGATGAAGGCGGTCTTCAAGCGATCAGCCGGATCCAGCTTTATCTGGTGGTAGCCTGAGTAGGCATCCAAGAAGCTCAACAGCTCGCATCTGGCTGTGGATTCTATCACTTGATCAATCCTTGGCAGGGCGAAGGGATCTTTGGGGCAGGCTTTGTTGAGGCTGGTGTAGTCTATACACATGCGCCACTTGTTATTCTTCTTCAGCAAGAGGACCGGGTTGGCAAGCCACTCTGGAAAGAATACTTCCATTATGAAGCCGGTTGGCAGAAGCCGGGCTATCTCTTCTCCTATAAACCTTCTCTTCCCCTCTGATAGTCGGCGGAGGGGCTGCTTGACTGGTTTTGCATCTGCTCGGGCGTGCAACCTGTGCTCGGCGAAATCCTTCGGAACACCCGGCATGTCCTTGGGAGACCATGCGAAGATGTCCCGATACTCACGGAGGAAATCAACGAGCTCGCCTTCCTATTTGCTGTCCAGATTTGTTCCAATGACGGCAAACCTTTCTCGGTTCTCTGGGTCCAGAGGTATCTTCTTTGTTTCTTTGGCCGGCTGGAAAGAACCTTGGGCATCACATTCCTTGGGGTCGGGGGACAAGGCCGGCTGCTTGCCGGCCATGGCCACGACTCGATCCAGCATCTTCTTCTCTTCAGCGATCACGAGGGACTCGGCCAGCCGGCTACTAGCTGCTGCACACTCGGAGGATTTCTTGTAGTCTCCGGCTACTATGATGATGCCCTTGTAACTCGGCATCTTCATCTTGAGGTAGGCGTAGTGAGGCACAACCATGAACTTGGCCAGGGCAGGTCGACCAAGCAATGCATGGTAAGGGCTCTCCAGATCCACTACTTCGAACCATATTGCTTCTCGGCAGAAGTGATCCTTGTCTCCGAAGAGAACATCTATCTTGACCTTGCCGATTGGGGAGCAGGACAGGCCGGGAATGATGCCATGGAACACAATCCGACTAGGCATGAGTTGGTTCGTCTTGATGTTCAGCTTTTCCATGGTGTCACGGTACAGGATGTTGATGCTGCTCCCACCATCTATCAGCACACGGGAGAAACGGGCAGCTCCCGTTCTGTCGCGAGGGTGGCGTCCAAAACCAATGCGTAAGAGCCGGGGGACGGCATCACCTCTGGGTGATCGGCCTGGCTCCAGCTGATAGGCCTTTCCGACCAGTGCATGAACTCGGGGTTGCTGGAGGAGACCGCGTTGACCTCTTGGTGCTGTCGGCGCCGGCTGCGCCGGTCTTCAGGCTGGCTTGTAAAGACGACGTAGGCGGCATGCTCGTCGGGGAACTCATCTTGAACAGCCACGACTGTTGGTCGAGCGGCAAGCTGCTGAGGGGCCGGAGGCGGCTGACCAGCAGGCGGAGGCGGCACCAGCCCTTCGCCCTTGGAGATTCGTGTGAGCCAGTGGCATTTCCAAGTCGTGTGGTTGGACGGCTTCACGCCGCTGTGGAACTTGCAGGGGGCATCAAGGGCTTGCTCGTAGGAGAAAGCCGGCTGCCAAGCTGGCCTGCCGCCCTTCTTCTTCTTGGGTGCGGGCCGCCCTTCGGGTTGTTCATCTTCGACTGTGGCCACCTGCCGGCTGGTGGAAGGCGGCATAGGGGCCTTGCGCTTGTTGTCGCTTTTGTACGGGCGTCGGCTGGAGTCTCCAGCCGGCGTCTTGGGAGCCAGAGCGAGCACCTTCCCGGAGGCGTCTACTCGGAGCTCGGTCTTCATCGAAGAGTCGGCAGTGGCATACTTGTCTGCTATGACCAGCAGCTCGTCGAGGGTGGTCGGCTCGTCGCAGAGGAGTCGGTGCTTGAGGAGAGTACCTTCTCGGCAGCCGGCAGTGAAGTACTCTATCGCTTGGACCTCGTGCACCCCTTCGCAGGAGTTGTGGAGCTCGGCCCAACGCGTGAGGTAGTCGCGAGTGGACTCATTTGGCCCTTGAACGCACAAAGAGAGCTGTCGGGGCTTGGGAGCCCGTTTGTAGGTGATGGTGAAGTTGCGGATGAAGGCTTCCGTGAAGTCTAGCCAGCTGTTGATGTTGTAAGGCTTCAAGCTGTTGAGCCAGGTGCGCGTCGTGCCTTGGAGCATGAGGGGGACGTACTTCACGGCAACACGCCTATTGCCGTTGGCTATGCGGACCGCAGTGGAGTAGTCGATCAACCAATCTTCCGGCACGGAGCCGTTGTACTTGGGCGTGTCTCTTGGGAGCGAGAACCCTTTGAGGAAAGGCTCATCGCGGATGCGGGGGCCAAAGCAAGGTGGGCCGACATCGTCTTCTTCTTCTAGTGCCAGGGATCGCTCTAGGCGGTCGATCCGATGGCGGGCGTCATTCTCGCCGACTCCTTTGTGGTGGCCCAGCCGGCCGCTGAGAGTCGGATGCGTGACAGGCGGCGGGGTGGGATATCTCTCCCCACGAAGCGGAGGAGGAGGCGGGTTGCCTCGTCGTTCCACAGCTCGAGGGCGGCCTTCTGCATCGCGCTCGATGGTGACTCGAGTCCGACTGCGGCTAGCAGCCGCCTCGCGCGGGCGCCGCCCGCAGTCGTTGTCTGAGACGTCGCACCGTGTTCTCGGGGTGGGGGAGGACTTCCGGCGCGGGCGCTGGCTTCGTGCCGCTTTGTGGCCGCGTCGATCAACTGCTTGATACGTCTGGTCATGTAGGGGAGCTTGTCGGCCCCCAGTCCATTCAGCTCGGCTACGGCCGACTGGGCGGCCCGTAGGTTCTTGAGGGGCGTGGCGTAGACTAGGCGGTCTGTTCCCAGCATGTCGGCGATGGCCGCGCCACGCTTCTTGACGACGGTGACTCGGCTCGGCCCGTCAGGAGGCGGCGTGCCAAAGGCGACGCGGTCGACTTCGCGCTGGTGAGCCTCATTGAGGCATCTCATGGAGGCTATCTTCTAGCCCTCCGCAATGAGGGCGAGGCGGCGTGCCTCCAGTGTCTCGGCATCGGCGTCGGCCGGGATGGGGGCGGACAAGTCGTGCAGCGACGGTTGCAAGGCGTCGTGTGCGCTCTCGCCAGAGGTGGCGCTGTGGCTGACGACCAGCACCTCGGTGATGGCGCTGCCACAGCTATAGGCTCGAGGGAGAGGGTCGTTGAAGATCACTACGTTGGTGGGGACAGCGTCGAGCGATGCCGTGTCGGAGTCGACAAGCATCGGGTCGGTAGAACCAACCGACTCCAAGTCCGCAGCAGGCTCGCTGGAGACGTGGAGTTGGTCGAGGAGGCTGACGAGGTGGCTCTCGGGGCAGCCTGTGCCCGCGTCGGATGCGGGTTCGTCGGAGATGCGGGCCTCGCCAAGAAGATCGGCGAAGCAGCTTGCTGCGCAGGCGTCGGCGACGCCTTGCAGCGTGTCGGGGCAAGCGCCATCGGGCCTGCCGGGCTGGCTACGCTCGCTGGGGAGGAAAAGAGTTCCCGTCCAGAACAGGTCTCCCGACGACGGTGCACCTGGCCCCACGGTGAGCGCCAAATGTCGGGTGGTTGGTGGGACATATGCCAACGGGTGGCTTATCATTGTGGGAGCCAGTAAGACGTCACCGGTGCCTGGAAACGGGATGAGGCAAAGACATGCACGCCGGGGGATCTTACCCTGCTTCGGGGCTCTCCGTGGAGATAACACCCCTACTGCTGCTCTGCGGGGTCTCCGCATGATCACTAGATCAACAAGTGGCTACAAGAGGCTCCTTGAGCTGTTCGGTGAGAGGAGGAAGAAGGGCAGGGCTAGCTCTCTCCTCCCCTCAATATGGTGTCTAAAACTCTTGGAGATCAACCCTTTGCATGGATGCCCTGGGAGTTTATATAGGCCTACCCCCCAGGGGTACAATGGTAATCCGGCTAGGCGTGGGCCCTAGCCGTCAGTGTCTACGCCTGCCGGCTTCTCCGCCGGCTGCTGGGGCCCGCCGACTGGTGGGTCCCGCCGACTGCCGGCTTCTTGTTCGACAGGCAGGTCCCACCGCTTGGGGGTCTTGTCGGGGGCTGTTACTGTTGCCTCACCCTTGATGACGAGGGCTTTGTCGAGGTAAGCATTGCTACAGTGCTGCCGCCTGGCGGGTGCTCACTGTGGCCTTACCTCGTCTTGTCTCCTTAATGAGGCGCCTCCTTCGAGGGAGGGGGCGAGCCAGCAGCTGGGAGCCGGCCACATCCCAGGCCGACTGGGGGAGGCCTGGCCGCCTTCGGATGTCTCTCTGACTGAAGGGGCCCGCCGCTTGCGGGACGTACTGACAGCTGGTCATGGGTGACGTCACGGTCAACATGGCAACAATGCCGCGCCGGACGGGTGATGGCCGCCCCGTACGGTGCACTGTGGCCATGCGCGCTCCGGGATTCGGGGGTGGCATGCTTTATTGTAGCCACGCCCCGTCTCATCACTGTTATGTGGGTGCAGAGTTTGAGGGTACGATCTTGGCCGCCTGCTGGGGGCCGGCTTCTTGGAGTCGGCCTTCTCGTGGTCGGCTTCTTGGAGTCGGCCCTCTCGTGGCTTTCTCCATGAGGGTTCAGGGCCGGGCCACCTTCCGGTAGTCGGCCTGAGAGGCAGCCGGCTGGGGGAAGGCGGCCCTACGCCTAAGGTGCTTGAAGGCTGGATCGGCCTGTAATTTTTTCTGAAGAGCCAGGGGGAGCCGGCTAGGCTACCCGTGGCCATTTACTCCGACAAATATAATCCTCCCGTTGAAGTAAAAGTAGTTGCACCTATTAAAGTTGAAGAAAAGACTATCACTTATAATGATGTTATTGTTCCTAATGCTTATGTTGAGAAACCACCTTTCCCTGTTAGAATAAAGGACCATACTAAAGCTTCAACTGTGGTTCATAAAAGCAATATTAGAACTTACACTCCTCCTGAACAAGTTAAAGTTGAACCTAATATTACTATTGTTAAAGATCTCTTAGCTGATAATATTGATGGGCATGTTATTTATTTCTGTGAGGAAACTGCTAGAATTGCTAAACCTGGTGCTAAAGATAAACATAGACATGTTGTAGGCATGCCTGTAATTTCTGTTAAAATAGGAGATCATTGTTATCATGGCTTGTGTGATATGGGTGCTAGTGCTAGTGCCATACCTATCTCTTTATATAACGAAATTATGCAAGATACTACACCTGCTGAGTTACAAGATATTGATGTCACAATTAAACTTGCCAATAGAGATACTATTTCACCAATTGGGTTTGTTAGAGATATTGAAGTCTTGTGTGGGAAAACTAAATATCCTGCTGATTTTCTTGTTCTTGGTTCCCCACAAAATAGCTTTTGTCCCATTATATTTGGAAGACCCTTCTTGAACACTGTTAATGCTAAGATAGACTTCGAAAAGGATGTTGTTACTATTCGTTTGGATGATATGACTCATGGGTTTAATTTTTCTAAATTTCGTAGAAAACACCGTGAAGAGGAATTGCCTAGTAAAGATGAAATTATAGGTCTTGTTTCTATTGCCGTTCCTCCTAGTGATCCTTTAGAATAATATTTGCTAGACCATGAAAATCATATGTTTACGAATGAAAGAAGGGAAATAGATGAAGTATTCTTTAAACAGGGACCTATTCTAAAACACAACTTGCGTGTTGAAATCCTAGGGGATCCTCCTCCACACAAGGGTGATCCCGTGTTTGAGCTTAAACCTTTACCTGATACTCTTAAATATGCTTATCTTGATGAAAAGAAGATATATCCTGTTATTATTAGTGCTAACCTTTCAAAGAAGGAGGAAGAAAAATTATTGAAAACTCTGAGAAAGCACCGTTCTGCTATTGGATGTACTCTCGATGATCTTAAGGGCATTAGTCCAACTCTATGTCAACACAAAATAAATCTGGAGAAAGATGCCAAACCAGTTATTGATCACCAGCGACGGTTAAATCCTAAGATGAAAGAAGAGGTAAGAAAGGAAATATTAAATCTCCTTGAGGCAGGTATAATTTATCCCGTTGCTGATAGTTAGTGGGTAAGTCCTGTCCATTGTGTTCCTAAGAAGGGAGGTATCACTGTCGTTCCTAATGATAAAGATGAATTGATCCCGCAAAGAATTATTACAGGTTATAGGATGGTAATTGATTTCCGCAAAATAAATAAAGCTACTAAAAAATATCATTACCCGTTGCCATTCATTGATCAAATGTTAGAAAGATTATCCAAACACACACATTTTTGCTTTCTAGATGGTTATTCTGGTTTCTCTCAAATACCTGTGTCAGCTGATGATCAAGCAAATACCACTTTTACTTGCCCTTTCGGTACTTTTGCTTATAGACGTATGCCTTTTGGTTTATGTAATGCACCTGTTACCTTTCAAAGATGCATGATGGCTATATTCTCTGATTTTTGTGAAAATATTTGTGAGGTTTTCATGGATGATTTCTCCATTTATGGATCCTCTTTTGATGATTGCTTGAGCAACCTTGGTTGAGTTTTGCAGAGATGTGAAGACACCAACCTTGTCTTGAATTGGGAGAAGTGCCACTTTATGGTTAATGCATTGTCTTGGGGCATAAAATTTCCGAAAGAGGCATTGAAGTTGATAAAGCTAAAGTTGATGCTATTGAAAAGATGCCATGTCCCAAGGACATCAAAGGTATAAGAAGTTTCCTTGGTCATGCCGGTTTTTATAGGAGGTTCATTAAGGACTGCTCAAAAATTTCTCGGCCTCTGACTAATCTATTACAAAAAGAAATACCACATGTCTTTGATGATGATTGTGTAGAAGCATTTGAAATACTTAAGAAAGCATTAAATTCTGCACCTATCTTCAGCCACCTGATTGGAATTTACCCTTTGAAATTATGTGTGATGCTAGTGATTATGCTGTAGGTGTTGTTCTAGGGAAAAGAGTTGATAAGAAATTAAATGTTATTCAATATGCTAGTAAAACTCTAGACAGTCCTCAGAGAAATTATGCTACTACTGAAAAAGAATTCTTAGCAGTTTTATTTGCTTGTGATAAGTTTAGACCTTATATTGTTGATTCTAAAGTAACTATTCACACTGATCACGCTGCTATTAAATGTCTTATGGAAAAGAAAGATGCTAAACCTAGACATATTAGATGAGTTCTCTTGCTACAATAATTTGATTTGCATATTATTGGTAGAAAGGGAGCTGAGAACCCCGTTGCAGACAACTTGTCTAGGTTAGAGAATGTTCTTGATGACCCACAACCTATTGATGATAGCTTTCCTGATGAACAATTAGCTGTCATTGAGGGAGTCCTGGATTAGGGTGTCTCCGGACAGCCGGACTATATCCTTTGGCCGGACTGTTGGACTATGAAGATACAAGATTTAAGACCTCGTCTTGTGTCCGGATGGGACTCTCCTTGGCGTGGAAGGCAAGCTTGGCAATACAGATATGTAGATCTCCTCCCATGTAACCGACACTGTGTAACCCTAGCCCCTTCCGGTGTCTATATAAACCGGAGGGCTTAGTCCATAGGACAATAGCAATCATACCATAGGCTAGTTTCTAGGGTTTAGCCTCTACGATCTCGTGGTAGATCAACTCTTGTAATACTCATATCATCAAGATCAATCAAGCAGGAAGTAGGGTATTACCTCCATCAAGAGGGCCCGAAACTGGGTAAACATCGTGTCCCCCGCCTCCTGTTACCATCCGCCTTAGACGCACAGTTCGGGACCCCCTACCTGAGATCCGCCGGTTTTGACACCGACATTGGTGCTTTCATTGAGAGTTCCACTGTGCCGTCACCATAAGGCTTGATGGCACCTTTAATCATCGGTAACAATGCGGTCCAGGGTGAGGTTTTCCTCCCCGGACAGATCTTCGTATTTGGCGGCTTCGCACTGCGGGCTAACTCGCTTGGCCATCTGGAGCAGATCGAGAGCTACGCCCCTGGCCACCAGGTCAGGTTCGGAAACTTGAACTACACTGCCGACAACTGCGGAGATTTGATCTTCGACGGATTAGAGCCCATGACAGGTGTTCCGCACGATCACGACGAGCATGATTTAGCTCTGCCGCCGGACAGTGTTCGGGAGATCACACCTACAACTACTCCGGCCCTCAGTCCGGAGCAAATTGCGCCATCCGAGGACGGGTGGATAGACCCCACCGTGGAGACCGCACTCTCAGTGGCGATAGAGCCGAATACTGACTTCACCCCTTATGAGAGCCATGTTGCCGAACCACTGGATTCGTCTTCGGCCACGGACTCCGAGCCGCCTGCGTCCGTGCCTATCGAATCCGATTGGGCGCCGATCATGGAGTTTACTTCCGCGGATATATTTAAGCTCTCGCCTTTCGGAGACGTGCTAAATTCATTAAGGTCTCTCTCCTTGTCAGGAGAACCTTGGCCGAACTACGTCCGGCTAGAATGGGATGCGGACGACGAAGAAATTCGCTGCCCATCCACCACCCACTTAGTAGCCACTGCCGATGACTTAACCGACATGCTCGATTTTGACTCCGAAGACATCGATGGTATGTACGATGATGCAGGAGACGAATAGGAACCACCGCCCATAGGGCGCTGGACCGCCACCTCATCATATGATATATATATATGGTGGATACCCCCAAACAAGGCGATGGCGGTAAGACAGCGGAGGATGACCCCTCCAAGAAGCAACCCAAGCATCGACGATAGCGGCACCGCTCTAAGTCCCGCCATAGCAAAAGCAGTGATACCGGCACAAGAGACAATAGCACTCCGAACAGTGCCGAAGACGAAAACAATCCCCTCCAGCACGATTTAGAGTGGGAGGGTGAACAAGCTAGCCCTCCAGAACAGGCAGCAGATGGAGAAACGAAGGATGACAATTACATGCCTCTCTCCGAAGACGAGGTGAGCCTCGGCGACAAAGAATTTATCGTGCCTGAGGATCCCAACGAGCAGGAGCACTTCAAGCGCCAGCTTATAGCCACAGCAAATAGCCTGAAGAAAAAGCAACAACAGCTTCGAGCTGATCAAGATTTGCTAGCACACAGATGGACCGAAGTCATTGCGACCGAGGAATACGAACTCGAACGCCCCTCCAAGAGTTACCCAAAGCGCAGGTCGCTACCCCGACTCGAGGAGGAAGCATTGAAACCTACATCACCAGCGCACGATGCGGCTGACCGGCCACCTCGTGGCCGAGACAGAGAGGCGTTTCATCCTGAAGTTCAGCCTGCACCCCGCCGCCACTCAAACAAAAATACCAAGGCCCGGGGCAACACGCGGGACCTGCGAGACGTATTGGAAAGCAGGGCAAAACATGCAAGATCGATATACGGGTCACGGGGGCATGCACCAACGCGGGACGATGACCGTCACGCCGGATATACTAAAAGTAAATCCGGCCGGGCTGAATACAGCAGACAAAACTCATATGAACTGCGTCGTGATATAGCCCGACACATAGGCGCCGCACACCCCCTATGCTTCACTGATGAAGTTATGGACCACAAATTCCCGGAGGGTTTTAAACCCGTAAATATCGAATCGTATGATGGTACAACAGATCCCGCGGTATGGATTGAGGATTTCCTCCTCCACATCCACATGGCTCGCGGTGATGATCTACATGCCATCAAGTACCTCCCACTAAAACTCAAAGGACCAGCTCGGCATTGGCTGAATAGCTTGCCGGCCAGACTCCGTCGGCGATTGGGAGGATTTGGAAGATGCATTCCTTGACAACTTCCAAGGCACTTATGTGCGACCACCGGATGCTGATGACTTGAGCCATATAACTCAGCAGCCAGGGGAATCGGCCAGGCAATTCTGGACACGGTTCCTAACTAAGAAAAACCAAATTATCGACTGTCCGGATGCTGAGGCCTTAGAGGCATTCAAGCATAACATCCGTGACGAGTGGCTCGCCCGGCACCTCGGCCAGGAGAAGCCGAAGTCTATGGTAGCCCTCACGACACTCATGACCCGCTTTTGCACGGACGAGGATAGCTGGCTGGCTCGCAGCAACAACACATCAAGGAATTCGGGCACTTCAGATACGAAATATGCTAATGGCAGACCACGTCGTAACAGACACAAGCGCCGCAACAACAGCGATAACACCGAAGATACGATAGTCAATGCCGGATTCAAAGGCTCTAGATCCGGTCAGCGGAAAAAGCCATTCAAAAGAAGTACTCCGGGCCCGTCCAGTTTAGATCGTATTCTTGATCGCTCGTGTCAAATGCACAGCACCCCCGATAAGCCAGCCAATCACACCAATAGATAATGCTGGGTGTTCAAGCAGGCCGGCAAGTTGAATGCCGAAAACAAGGACAAGGGGCTGCATAGTGATGACGAGGAGGAGCCCCGGCCGCCGAACACGGGAGGACATAAGAGGTTCCCCCCACAAGTGAACACGGTGAACATGATATACGCAACCCACATTCCCAAGAGGGAACGGAAGCATTGTAACATCCCAAATTTCCTATTTGGAATGTTTTACAATTATAACTAAGCATCTATGCATTTTGTTTGAATTTGAGTGGCATTTGAAGTTTCAGAAGTTTTTGGAGTTGTTGGAATTTGAATTCAAATTTTGGCAGTGGAAATTATTTCAAAACTATGCCTGATAAATACATGAGAAAAAGTATGAGAGGAGTAAACATGACACTCCAAAAATATCAGAGGAAAAGCATTGCCAAAAAATTTGAATACAAATTTGAGTTTTATTTGGAATTTTGGAAAAATGATTTTTTATAAAGTTTGAGTTTTGCCCCTGGAAAAATGTTCAAATTATAGGGAATATTCCCCTGATCATTTTGATATATATATGTCCTATATAAAATATTTATATTTATATATTTTTCTCTCTCTAAAAATTCAAAAAAAAAGAAAGGACCCAGGCGCCACCACCACTGGCCCAGCCAGCCTGGCTGCCCAGCCATCGCCAGCAAGAGCCATGCCCAGCGACCAAAGACGCCGAGCCGCCCACGCCTTGAGCCGACCGAGCCCCGCGCCGATTCCCTTTCCGACCGGTCGCCCGCCCGACTCCCCTCTCTCTCTCTCTCGCCGACACCCGGGCCCCACCCCTCCTTCCTCCTCCCGCAAGCCACGCCAACCGCCGCCGCCGCCGGAATCCCGAGATCCCCGGGATCTCATCCCGATCCCCTCCCACAATCGCCCCCTCGTCCAAGTCGTCCCCCTCTATATAAACCCCTCCCCCTCGCCCCGTTTCTCCCCTCGCCCCTCGCTAACCCCTCCCTCGCCCATGATTAAATCGCTGAGTCCGGCCGCGCCCATTAGCCCTAGCCCGTCCCGAACGCCTCGAACCTCCCCGAGCTCGCCCAACTCCACCCCGAGCCCCCCCTTGCTCCGCCGAACCCGCTGGAGGCCTTCGCCGTCGTCCCTGACCACCGGAGCCGCCGCGCCAATGTCGCCCGAGCCGCCGTCGACCGTCGCCGTCGTCTTCCCCCGCGGTGAGTCGCCGGAGTCCCCTCCGCCGTCCGATCTGTAATCGACGCTTTAGATTAGATCGACCGAAGCGGTAGGTTTAGTTTTATAAAACCGGTTTTTGTTCCGGTTTAGTTCCAGTTTTGTTTAGGTTAGTTGGACCGGCCTGACGCGGTTATTTTCTGTTAAACCATGGGCGCGTTTTAGTTGTATTACGCCCGAAACGTTAGATAGGCCCATTAGACAGTTTTTTTTAGTTAATATTTTTCGTTTATGTTTTTAACAGAATAGTTTCAGTTTTGTAAAATTCATATCTTTTAATCTACTTAATATTTTTAAGTGATTCTTTTTTTGTTGGTTTGGAAATTTATTGTAGTTTCGGAAGAAAGTATAATTAGTCATGTTAAAATTATTTAAAATTGTTTTATTTTCGATTTAGACAGAATAGTAATTCTGCTATAAAATGAGTTAGGAATATTATTTTTAGTGATTCTTTTGTCACAACTTTGTTTTGACCTTACCTAACCGTAGGAATTTATTTAGGTATTTTAGAATTAATAAAAAATAGTTTTAATTAGAATCATGATATTCCTATTTATTTAACTAGCTACTGTTTTCCTATTGTTTTAATTACCAAATAAATTTATTTTTCCTATGTGATAGTTTATTCTAGGTTAGTTTCTGTAACTTTAGAGCATGAACTTTTACTTATAATAAATAAAACTTTTATTTTATTTTTTCTTGCTAGGATTGTTTTAGGCCTAATAGGAGTTTTATAATAGCTTTTAAGGTGATTCTTTTTGCTCCTAGTTGCATGATGATTTCTTTTCTGTTAGGTAGCAAAAACCCATACTTGGGTTCTGTTAAGAAAAAATTTGTTATGCAAAACTATTTCTTTGATTGTGTTTGATGTGGCAAAAGCATTGATTTGGATTTCTTCGAACTTTCTTTGGGTTTTGATTCCATTGCTTTGTGTGTTATGTTAGCATGCTATTATGTTAAGTGATCATATGTTGTATGCTTATTATGATTGTTGTTTGCCTCGGTAGAATTTCCGGAGTGCGAAGCTTGCTACCACGAGTCCCTAGCTTTCGAAGACCGTCAGCAAGGCAAGTCATTGATCATATTTTCAATACCTATGATTTTATTGCATTAGAATTTCACTTCCCCACCATGCATGCAGTAGGTGAATTTGAAGTTATGTTCTTGAGTAGTATCATGAGGTAGGATGAACCCAATCCCCCTTGTTACCATTGCCGGGACGAAGTAGTTTATTTTGCTATGCTCGTGAGGCGGGTTGGTTGAGTGAATCATAAGGGAGATGTGAGAGTCAAAGATGATGACAACCCCATGACTTCAAGATCAAGATGGACTTCAAAATTCACTCTTGGGTGGAGGGCGGTTGACGGGCACCTGGAGAACCCAGTGGTTGGCGGGATGCATGGAGAAGTGCCATGACATCTTGCGGAAAGCTTCACCCAGACACGAAGAGACGGATGTATGCCCCATTGACCGGAAGCTTACATGCAGCCGCAAGCCATTATGGGCTCGGCTGGGTCAACCCTAGTTGTGACTCTGGCGGACGGTGCTACGAGATGTAGAAGAGCGGTAGGATTGGATGGGTACGGCGGTGGCGGAGGAGCTCTTGGAAGACCCTGTTTAGTTCGTCCGTCTTCAAACACCATGAAGTGCGAAGACTTAAAAGGAGGAGCGATTCTTGTGGGTAAAGTCGCAAACCTCTGCAGAGAAAAGATCTAATCGATTAGCCGTGTCCCGATTACGGACAATTTGAGCCTCTGGAACTTGGAAGTATTTCGGAAATCTCAACATTGAAATTAATAAATTAATTGAGGGGGGTTATTATTTAATAATTGGGAATGAGACATTGGTTGGTGGAACCATCTCAATAACTACCAGCAATTTTGTAGTAACTGCAAACAAGTCCATTATTGTAGGAAAAAAACTGGCTTTTCGCAAAATGATGAAACTTAGAGCCCCACAGCCAAATTGCATATAGTGTTAGTAATTTTATTATTGTTCTCTCTTCATGACTTGCCGGCATATTCAAAATGCTGACCTACACGGCTGCAACGTCTTATGTTGCGGAGGAGTATTCCGATCGAGTGAGGCTACGATCCGCGCTTGGCGATTGCCCTATGGAGTCGGATGGACTCGCTATTCTTCTACGCTCGCAGCTTTACTTAGTTTATTTCTCATGAGTTGGCCTTGGCCAATTTATTCTATTGTAATAAAGACTCGATATGAGAATCGTGTAATAAATTCAGGTGTGATTGAACTTTGATTATTTCATCAATGTCTTGTGTGTGCCGGCATGATCTTGGGATGGTATGCAGACGTAGACTTGACCGATTTTGGGTCGGGTCGCTACAGAGATGGTATCAGAGCACACGCTGACCGTAGGACGTAACCCCTAGGATCGGAAAGCCATAGGAAGAGACTATTTATTTTATGTCCTTATCATTCCGTAATTCTCCCCTGTTCATTTCTGACTTCTCTTCGATTTTCAACATTCTAGATGGCGCAGAGTTCACCCCGTTTTGCTACGGAGTTTTGCCACCAGATGAGGCGATGCCTTTCGGCAAGAAGCTGGTCCAGATCGTGAAGAAGCTGAAGATTCCTCGCCCTCGATCACTGGGAAGCCTACCAATGCACTTCCGACGGATACCCGCTTCTGAGATTGAGGTGCACATTCCGGGAGGACCTTCGAGGACATTGAGCCTATTGACTTTGAGTTTACCGATTTCAACCGGATCCTCGGAAGAGACATGGCGATTTATCGTGCACTTGGACATCTCGAGAAGAGTACAGGGCGAGCTCGACCCATCAGATCTCGCCATGATTTCTCCAGAGCTAGGAATGGAGATATCATCCGTGCCGTGAGAGGACGACTCCATTCTCTCATATGTCCAAGACTTGGAGTGTCTCCTCAGAAGCGGGAGATCCGGACTCGCCGTAACTCGAAGGTACACAGGAGGCTGTTGTTCCGTGAACTCGAACTGGAGGAGAAGGCACACGCAGACTTCCTTGACCATGAGGAAGAAATCGCGGATTTCATGGAGAGAGTCGACAAGCTGAAGATGGATGTTGCCGCATTAGAGGAAAAGATGGACTTGGTAGAAGACCTTTTCCGAGTGGAGATGACGGACCTCTCGTGAGCAATGACCAGGATTATGAAGGGAGCTCCACTGAAGAAAGCCGCAAGAGGAGGCGCCGCATCAGAGGACGCCACACCGGAGGACGCCGCACCAGAGGACGCAAGGATTATCGATGAAGACATTTAGTCGACCGCCATGTTATTTTATTTTTTTCCGTCGATCAGTTAGGCCGTTATTTTCGATTAGTCGTGAGAATTTTGTAATCGAGATTGAACCATGTTTGAGTGGATTGAATAAATGATTGGTGTGATTATGATTGTGCATTCATATGGGTAGTGATATTTTCTCATTAGACCCTTGTTCTATTCTAATTTTCTCATCCACTCCAAAACACGAGATGCCTCCGAGGCGTGACCCGGTCTCAACTTTCCGCCGAGCTCACCTAGCTGATCCAGCAGCAGAATGCCCTCATGCGGATGCTCATCGAACCGAACAACAACAACAACAACAATCCACCGCCACCACCCCTGTTGACAACTTGACCCGCTTCCTAAGGCTGAATCCGCCCGGTGTTCTCTAGCAGCCTTGAGCGATTGTGGCTGATGATTGGCTCCGCAAGGTCGGAAGGAGTTAGCCACTGCTGGATGCACAGATGCGAGAGAAGGTGCGCTTTGCCGCACATCAACTTGATGGACCTGCAGCCTCTTGGTGGGAGAACTACACCGCCACTTATCCCATCGCCACCATCACGTGGGATCAGTTCCAGAAGCTTTCCGCACCGCTCATGTATCACCGGAGCCATGAGTGCGAAGAAGCGTGAGTTCCGCAACTTACGCCGGGAACCGTACTATGGGGCGATGCGTGGATGAGTTCAGCAAGTTAGCTCGCTATGCCCCGGATGATGTGGCCACAGATGCCGCAGCAGGAAAAAGTTTCTCGAGGACTCAATGACGAGCTGGGTATGCAGCTAATGGTGGCTACCTTCAACAATTACCGGGAGCTGGTAGACAAGGCCACCATACTTGAAGGCAAGCAGCAGCAGATTGATAGTCGCATGCGGAAGTATGGCGGGGAAGTACAACTCGGAGCTCAGCGAAGCCCCGTTATGCTCCATACTCTGGAGGGCATACCCATCACAACCATGGAGGACATAACCATGGAGGAAATGGGAACAATCGCAGCCAAGACAACAAGTCAGGCAATGGAAACGGAAATGGAAACGGCAATGGCAACCAGCATCGTCCTGCCCGGCTCGAAAGATCTGAGTCACATCACCGCTTCAAGTGCGGTAAAACAGGGCACTATGCCACCGACTGCCGGAGGCCAAGCGGAGGAATGGAAGCGGCAATGGAAGCTCAGCGAAGAAGCCCAATCCTTTTCCTCGTGCTCAGGTGAACCACATTGACGTGGAGGACGTCTATGATCAGCCAGACACCGTGGTTGGTAAGTTTTATTAAATTCACATCCATATTGGTACTCTTTGATTACGGTGCAAAGCATTCATTCATATCAAGGGTAGTTGTGGAAAAATACGGGTTGCCCACTAAAACCCTTAGAAGCCCCCTTCGCGTCGGTTCGCAGAGGAGAAATGATGGCGGCTTAGGCTGTCATGCAACCCTCAACATCGGGAACCATAAATTTCCGCAAACCTCATAGTATTGAAACCCAGACCTTGGATGTAATCCTAGGCATGGATTGGTTGACGAAGTTTGAAGGAAACATAGATCGTGCCCGCAAGTCGATTCTGCTCACCACCCCGGAGCGTAAGAGGATCAAGTATGTATCGGGCGTAGCGGATGAAGAATCGGTGAATTCCCTCTCGGGAGTTGTTCAGGAGGAAGTGCCGATGGTGCAAGATTTTCCGATGTGTTTCCGGAGGAATTACGAGAATGCCACCGACGGAGACATTGAATTTCTGATTGAATTATTGCCCGCACAGCCCCAATATCCAAGAGACCCTATCGGATGGCCCCGAGCGATTTGAAAGAGATCAAGAACCAAATTAATGAGCTATTGGAGAAAGGATATATTCGCCAAGCTCATCACCTTGGGAGCCCCAGTTCTTTTGGTAGAGAAGAAGGATGGAACCACGAGAATGGTTGTGGATTATCGTTCGCTTGAGCGATGTGACCATCAAGAACAAGTACCCTCTACCGATGATTAATGATCTATTTGATCAGCTAGTTGGAGCCAAGGTATTCTCCAAGATCGATCTTGATCGGGTATCATCGATTGAAGATCCGTGAAAAGATATACCCAAAACCGCATTCACCACGGTATGGTTTATATGAGTATACCGTCATGTCATTCGGATTGACTAATGCCCCTGCATACTTCATGAATTTGATGAACAAGGTATTTATGGAATATCTGGACAATTTTGTCGTGGTGTTCATCGATGACATACTAATTTTCTCCAAGAGCGAGGAAGAGCATAAGGAACATTTGCGTCTAATTCTGGAGAAACTTGAGAACATCGGTTGTATGCCAAGTTCAGTAAATGTGAATTTTGGCTGAAGGAAGTCGGATTCCTCGGACATGTTATTTCAGGAGAAGGAATAGCAGATTGACCCGCCAAGGTTGAATCAGTCACCGATTGGCGATCACCCACCTCGATCAAGGAGATCCGCAGATTTTCTCGGACTCGCGAGGCTATTATCGGAGGTTTATTGAGAATTTCTCGAAGATTGCCAAGCCCATGACTGAGCTGTTGAAGAAGGATGCCAAGTACATTTGGACCGAGGATTGTGAAGCCGGTTTCGAGGAATTGAAGAAACGTTTGGTTACAGCCCCATCTTGATTTTGCGGACATACACAAGGATTACGGTATATTGTGGCGCTTCTCGTCGGGGACTCGGAGGAGTACTCATGCAGGAAGGAAAGGTTGTAGCTTATACCTCCAGACAGCTACGACCACACGAGATGAATTATGCCACACATGATTTGGAGTTAGCAGCAGTAGTGCATGCACTCAAGACCTGGAGACATTTTCTCATCGGAAACCGTTGTGATGTTTACACAGATCATAAGAGCTTGAAGTATATTTCACGCAGAAAGAGTTGACCCTCAGGCAGAGGAGATGGCTGGAGCTTATCAAGGACTATGACATGAGATTACATTACCACCCAAGAAAGGCTAATGTTGTAGCAGATGCTTTGAGCCGTAAGAGTTATGTGAATACTCTTATAGCAGGAGGATTACCCTAGGAGTTAGTCGATGACCTCAGAGATCTCCGACTGGAGATAGTTCTGAGAGGATATGTTGCAACTCTGGAAGTTCAGTCCACTTTGGCCGAAAGGATTCGTGAAGCCCAGAAGTCGGACAAGGAAATTGATAATATAAAGAAAAAGATGAATGAAGGAAAAGCTAAAGGATTTCGTAAGGATGAATACGGAGCTATATGGTTCGAGGATCGTATTTATGTACCCAATGATCCCGAACTCGGAAGCTAATTCTTGGGAGGCTCATGATTCACCGTACTCGATTCACCCGGTAACACCAAGATGTACTGGATTTGAAGGAAAGTTTACGGTGGACGGTATGAAGAAGGATATTGCCGAGTACATAGCGTATCGATGTTTTCAACGAGTAAAGGCAGAACATCGAAGCGAGCAGGGTTACTTCAACCTTGCCGATTCAGAGTGGAAATGGGAAAAACTTGGAATGGATTTTATCACAGATTACCGGGACCCGTTCAGGTTATGATTCCATCTGGGTAGTGGTTGATCGATTGACCAAGGTAGCTCACTTCATTCCGTGAAGACTACCTATACCAGTGCTAAGTTGGCCAAGATATACATGACCAGGATCGTATGTCTCCATGGAGTTCGAGGAGTATCGTGTCGATAGAGGAACACAATTTACCTCAAAGTTTTGGAATCGATTGCATGAAACTTTGGGTGCGAGGCTGGAGTTCATTACATCTTTTCATCCATGAGACAGATGGACAGACCGAGAGAGTCAACCAGATTACGGAGGACATGTTGAGAGCTTGTGTGCTAGACTATGGGTCTAGCTGGGATGATAATTTACCATCTGCGGAGTTCTCATACAATAACAGTTATCGCACCGATCGAAGATGGCCCCTTCGAAGCTCTATACGGAAGGAGGTGCGAGAACACCATTGCTGTGGGATGGTGTTGGAGATCGAACACTTTTGGTTCCGATCTTATCGAGATTCGAAGAAAGTCAAACTGATTCGAGATAGACTCAAGATAGCTCGATCGAGGCGTAAGAGTTATGCCGACGATGCGCAAGGAAGTAACTTACGAAGCGGGAGACCAGCCTATCTTCGTGTGTCCCCACTTCGTGGAATCAAGAGGTTCGGTGTTAAAGGAAAGTTAGCACCCGGTTCATTGGCCCTACAAAATCCTCGAGCGTCGTGGAGAAGTTGCTTACAAGTTGGAATTGCGGAAGGATTGTCCGGAGTTCATGATGTCTTCCATGTTTCTCGGTGAAGAAATGCCATGCCGACATGGCGATATTCCGTTTTGAGACACGGTGCCCCTAGAGGCCATACAGCTCGACGGTGATCTTACTTATAAGGAGAAACCTGTCCGAATTCTCAAGACTGAACAGAGTCACCATGGCGAGATCATCAAGTTTTGCAAGGTCTTTGTGGAGTCATCATTCGAGGAGGAAGCCACACGGGAGCGAGAAGAAGATCTCCTTGAGACCACGCGCACCTATTTGCTAGCCAACCCGAATCTCGAGGGAGATTCATCTTAAAATGGGTAGGTTTGTAACATCCCAAATTTCCTATTTGGAATGTTTTACAATTATAACTAAGCATCTATGCATTTTGTTTGAATTTGAGTGGCATTTGAAGTTTCAGAAGTTTTTGGAGTTGTTGGAATTTGAATTCAAATTTTGGCAGTGGAAATTATTTCAAAACTATGTCTGATAAATACTTGAGAAAAAGTATGAGAGGAGTAAACATGACACTCCAAAAATATCAGAGGAAAAGCATTGCCAAAAAGTTTGAATTCAAATTTGAGTTTTATTTGGAATTTTGGAAAAATGATTTTTTATAAAGTTTGAGTTTTGCCCCTGGAAAAATGTTCAAATTATAGGAATATTCCCTGATCATTTTGATATATATATGTCCTATATAAAATATTAATATTTATATATTTTCTCTCTCTCTAAAAATTCAAAAAAAAAAGGACCCAGAGCCAGCCAGCCACACAGCCCAGCCAGCCTTGGCGGCCCACCAGCGGCCAAAGAGCCATGCGCTGACCCAGACGGCCGAGCCATTACGCTGAGCCGACCGAGCCCTGCGCCGATTCCCTTCCGACCGGTCGCCCGCCCGACTCCCTCTCTCTCTCTCTCGCGACACCCGGCCCCACCTCCTTCCTCCTCCCAAGCCACGCCAACCGCCGCCCTGAATCCCGAGATCCGGGATCTCATCCCGATCCTCCCGCGATCGCCCCTCGTCCAAGTCGTCCCCTATATAAACCCTCCCCTCGCCCGTTTCTCCCTCGCCCCTCGCCTAACCCCTCCCTCGCCCGCGATTAATCGCTGAGTCCGACACCGCCCGCCCGCCATTAGCCCCGTCCCGAACGCCTCGAACCTCCCCGAGCTCGCCCAACTCCACCCCGAGCCCCCCCTTGCTCCGCCGAACCCGCCGGAGCCTTCGCCGTCGTCCCCGACCACCGGAGCCGCCTCGCCAATGTCGCCCGAGCCGCCGTCGACCGTCGCCGTCGTCTTCCCCCGCGGTGAGTCGCCGGAGTCCCCTCCGCCGTCTGATCTGTAATCGACGCTTTAGATTAGATCGACCGAAGCGGTAGGTTTAGTTTTATAAAACCGGTTTTTGTTCCGGTTTAGTTCCGGTTTTGTTTAGGTTAGTTGGACCGGCCCGACGCGGTTATTTTCTGTTAAACCATGGGCGCGTTTTAGTTATATTATGCCCGAAGCGTTAGATAGGCCCATTAGCCAGTTTTTCTTTTTAGTTAATATTTTTCGTTTCTGTTTTTAACAGAATAGTTTCAGTTTTGTAAAATTCATATCTTTTAATCTACTTAATATTTTTAAGTGATTATTTTTTTGTTGGTTTGCAAATTTATTGTAGTTTCTGTAGAAAATATAATTAGTCATGTTAAAATTATTTAAAATTGTTTTATTTTAGATTTAGACAGAATAGTAATTCTGCTATAAAATGAGTTAGGAATATTATTTTTAGTGATTCTTTTGTCACAACTTTTTTTGACCTTATCTAACCGTAGGAATTTATTTAGGTATTTTAGAATTAATAAAAAATAGTTTTAATCAGAATCATTATATTCCTATTTATTTAACTAGCTACTGTTTTCCTATTGTTTTAATTAGCAAATAAATTTATTTTTCCTATGTGATAGTTTATTCTAGGTTAGTTTCTGTAACTTTAGAGCATGAACTTTTATTTATAATAAATAAAACTTTTATTTTATTTTTCTTGCTAGGATTGTTTTAGGCCTAATAGGAGTTTTATAATAGCTTTTAAGGTGATTCTTTTTGCTCCTAGTTGCATGATGATTTCTTTTCATTAGGTAGCAAAACCCATACTTGGGTTCTGTTAAGAAAAATTTTGTTATGCAAAACTATTTCTTTGATTGTGTTTGATGTGGCAAAAGCATTGATTTGGATTTCTTCGAACTTTCTTTGGGTTTTGATTCCATTGCTTTGTGTGTTATGTTAGCATGCTATTATGTTAGGTGATCATATGTTGTATGCTTATTATGATTGTTGTTTGCCTCGGTAGAATTTCTGGAGTGCGAAGCTTGCTACCACGAGTCCCTAGCTTTCGAAGACCGTCAGCAAGGCAAGTCATTGATCATATTTTCAATACCTATGATTTTATTGCATTAGAATTTCACTTCCCCACCATGCATGAAGTAGGTGAATTTGAAGTTATGTTCTTGAGTAGTATCATGAGGTAGGATGAACCCAATCCCCCTTGTTACCATTGCCCGGGACGAAGTAGTTTATTTTGCTATGCTCGTGAGACGGGTTGGTTGAGTGAATCATAAGGAGATGTGAGAGTCAAAGATGATGACAACCCCATGACTTCAAGATCAAGATGGACATCAAAATTCACTCTTTGGGTGGAGGGCGGTTGTGGGCACCTGGAGAACCCAGTGGTTGGCGGGATGCATGGAGAAGTGCCATGACATCTTGCGGAAAGCTTCACCCAGCCACGAAGAGACGGATGTATGCCCCATTGACGGAAGCTTACATGCAGCCGCAAGCCATTATGGGCTCGGCTGGGTCAACCCTAGTTGTGACTCGGCGGACGGTGCTACGAGATGTAGAAGAACGGTAGGATTGGATGGGTACCGGCGGTGGCGGAGGAACTCTTGGAAGACCCTGTTTACGTTCGTCCGTCTTCAAACACCATGAAGTGCGAAGACTTAAAGGAGGAGCGATTCTTGCGGTAAAGTCATAAACCTCTGCAGAGAAAAGATCTAATCGATTAGCCGTGTCCCCGGTTACGGACAATTTGAGCCTCTGGAACTTGGAAGTATTTCGGAAATCTCAACATTGAAATTAATAAATTAATTGAGGGGGGTTATTATTTAATAATTGGGAATGAGACATTGTTTGGTGGAACCATCTCAATAACTACCAACAATTTTGTAGTAACTGCAAACAAGTCCATTATTGTAGGAAAAAAACTGGCTTTTCGCAAAATGATGAAACTTAGAGCCCCACAGCCAAATTGCATATAGTGTTAGTAATTTTATTATTGTTCTCTCTTCATGACTTGCCGGCATATTCAAAATGCTGACCTACACGGCTGCAACGTCTTATGTTGCAGAGGAGTATTCCGATCAGGAGTGAGGCTACGATCCGCGCTTGGCGATTGCCCTATGGAGTCGGATGGACTCGCTATTCTTCTATGCTTCCGCAGCTTTACTTAGTTTATTTCTCATGAGTTGGCCTTCGGCCGAATTTATTCTATTGTAATAAAGACTCGATATGAGAATCGTGTAATAAATTCAGGTGTGATTGAACTTTGATTATTTCATTAATGTACTGTGTGTGCCAGCATGATCTTGGGATGGTACAGACACAGAGACTTGACCGATTTTGGGTCGGGTCGCTACAAGCATGCACTAAGGGACGTCTATGCGATGGAGCCTGTCACCCCAAACTTCAACCCATGGTCCTGTTGTACGATCACCTTCGATCGCAGGGACCACCCCACTAGTATCCATCATGGCGGATCCGCCGCATTCGTCCTAGACCCCATCATTGATGGATTTCACCTCACTCGAGTCCTCATGGACGGCGGTAGCAGCCTGAACCTGCTCTATCAGGATACAGTGTGCAAAATGGGTATAGATCCCTTTAGGATCAAACCCACCAAAACCACCTTTAAGGGTGTCATCCCAGGTGTAGAGGCCCATTGCACGGGCCCAATCACACTGGAAGTGGTCTTCGGATCTCCGGACAACTTCTGAAGCGAGGAGTTAATCTTCGATATCGTCCCGTTCCGCAATGGCTATCACGCACTACTCGGGCGAACCGCATTTGCAAAATTCAATGTGGTGCTGCATTACGCATACCTTAAGCTCAAGATGCCAGGACCTAGGGGGGTCATAATAGTCAATGGAAACACAGAGCGCTTGCTCCGCACGGAGGAGCACACTGCGGCCCTCGCAGCAGAAGCACAAAGCAGCCTTTTAAGGCAAACCGCCAATTCGGCGATATAGCCCCTGGACACCGTCAAGGGAGTCCGGAGTAACCTGCAGCAGGATCGCCTGGCAAGTGTAGAGCTCGCCTAGCAATTCGGTCCCCGTCCTAGTCCGAATCAAGCGACAAAATACGTGTCGCGCGTACATAATTACGCACTGAAAATACCATGGGCATAGGCGGGGTGCGATCAGGGCACGTCCCGCAATGCGGCTCAACCGCCCTAGGGGCTGCATACCTTTATCATTTTTTCTCTTTCAGGACCTTACTCTCTGGAAGACCTTTCCGGCAGTATGATTGCCGGACACATTACGGGAAGGAACAACCTAGGAGGCAAGAAGCTAAGTCATACAAGGGGACCCCCAGGTGGTCTCTATTAACAATCGACATACCCGTTTTTAATACCCATACGCAGCCTGCCCTTGGATAGGACATGTAAAATAGTCCTATTTTTTGCTTATTGCACTACTTGTATTAGTACGCTTTGACGTATTATCTAAATAACAATGCATAGCATTAGTCTATTATTGCATTATTCATCCTTTTCTCTTATATGTTTATTTACGACAACTTGCACCCATACATTACGATGCGACTAATGCGCCAGAGATTTCGTATACCCGTGTCTGGCGTGAGAAGTCCGAACACTTTCGACGATGTGGCACCCGAACTTATAGCATTATATGCATCAGCTCGAATCATGTCTTGGGTCAATAGTTGGGTTTCCGGCTCCCATGTTTTGGTACCTTA
Organism: Aegilops longissima; assembly: GCA_021605205.1. NCBI lineage: Eukaryota > Viridiplantae > Streptophyta > Magnoliopsida > Poales > Poaceae > Aegilops > Aegilops longissima. Next base: position 541,501,139 of record CM038677.1, on the reverse strand, counting down.
CGTTCCGCTATATCGGCTAAGGTAGCCTTGGGAGAACAATCTATGATCGTGTCTGGTTCTTCGGACGAGCACCTCGATGAAAAGCCAAAACTGACTGTCATGATACGGTGAGGTCTCAAGTCCATAAAGACTTCTTCCGCTTCGGGCGAGGAGTCGGCCTTGCCCGACTTAGGCGTATATAAGCGCCCCAAATTGACCTTCGAATACTAGGGCTTCGCCAAAATTTACAATTGTAGACTTCTATGGCTAAGTGAGAGTGATAAAGCCTTATAGTCTGATTGCACAGTTCGTTGTCTTTGAACACCTCCCTCGAAGGACCCAAAATTGGGAAAAAGAGTGCTCAGGTTTATCCGAACACCCGATTACTAGTTACATTGGGCGCGAAGCCGACGGTAGCCAACTCTCAGATTTTATAAACGGCCGCATAGAAGGTAATATTTTAAATTCAAAAAGCGTTGCATAGCGCAATTGAACTAGTTTCACATTAAAGGATCACATGAGCACGTTCATTCAAAAATTACATCTTTAGCACATTCCTCCGCCACAAGGCGGGAACCCTTCAGGACACTGTCATAATACATCTCGGGGCGGCGATGCTCCTTGCCGTCCGACGTCCCCTCCTTCACCAGCTTCACGGCGTCCAGCCGCCAGCACCTTCGCCGGGCAAAAGCCCGCCAAGCACCTTGATGCAGAGACAGACCGCTTTATGACTTCAAGCCGTGGGCGAGGCATCTACAAGCCGCCTCACCGGACCAAGTAGCTGTCGAGCGAGGATCGCCAGCCACAACGGACTATAAGACCCTTCATGGCCTGTTCGGCCGCCTTGTGAAGCTTCGACCAGTTGCTTCACTGGTCGCTCACGGGCATTGGGTGTTCGGTCGATATCTGAGACCGAACAACTTTTCCATCCAGCTCCCTCCTCAGCCGGTAAAACTCGGGGCATCCAACACCTGCTGGGGAAGATCTGCGAGCGCTCTGGAGAGCTCGAACTCGGGTAAGTAAAAGGAAAGTTTCCTTTACGTGCTTGCTTTGCATAATGAATGCCTTACCGCTGCCACCTTCTTCACGCATCAATCTCCGGAGGGCCTTGTGGGCTTCAGCCTTGGCGTTTGAGCGCTTTCGAGGCCTTCTGGCTCGGACTCTCGCGTCTTAGAGTCAAGCTCCAAGGACTCGTGTTTTTGGCGAGCACTGGAGCTCTTGCTGCACCTCGCCTACCCGGCTTCTTGCTTTTCTCGCTCGATCGCTCCTTGGCGCTTTGTCTTTGGCCTCGGACAACGCCTTCTTGAGGTCGCCACTTGATCGTGGCCCCCGCACATCCATGATGATCCTATTATTTTACAACCAAATTTCTTTTTAATATATAGACAAGGTATTGCTTACCTTTGCTCTCCTCGAGCTGCCTCTTGGCAAGGCCGAGCTCTTCCTCGGACCGCTCAAGGTCCTGCTTGATCTGGCGACCTCCATGATGCGTCGGGCGGCGGCCAGCGATGAAGCTGCATATGCACATAGACATGTTCTGATTAGACTCCTGAGTCATTATTTGATCCTCTATTCGGCCTTTCTTTGTGAACACCAAACAGAGCATCAGGGGCTACTGTCTATGCGGTAATATTTTCCTATATTTTGATTACTTACCTGAAAGCCTATTAGGAGGCTGGCACAAGCTTCAGTTAGTCCGTTTTTGGCAGACTGAACCTTCTCGATCACCGCACTCATGATAGTGCGGTGCTCTTCGTCGATGGAGCGCCGTGAAGCGCTTCCAGCAAGTTGTCCGTGCCTCTAGATGGACAGAGGCCACGGCATGGTAACTTGCCCCTCTTAGCGAAGTGCTTTGCGGAGTCCGGAACAAGCGGAGGTTCCGCCTGATGTTCGGTTGGGGCCGAACTTGGAGCCCGTAGGAGTCTTGCTCCCTTTGCGCCCAGGGTCCGGAAGGTCGCCTCGAGGCGCCTCTAGGACTACCTCCCCTCGGCTCGGTGCCCTTTGAGACAACACCTCGACATTGTCCGTGGGGCGAGGGGTGGAGGCGGTCAGGAGTGAATCGCTATTCATATCCGACGGGTCCAAACAACCATCCGACGAAGGTACGTCGATATGGGCTTGGGACGGACTGCATAATCATGTTCGGCGTAAAGAGAAGAAGTGCAATAAAACATACCATGAATTATTGTGGTATCCGGATACTTACGACTTCGCCAGGGGCTTGTCCCTGGGTAACCACTCAACGTCGCTATAGGCGACCGTCGTGGAGCAGTCCGGAAGGAGGGTCCTTCCCTTCTTGGACCCTTCGGCCTCATCGGTTGGGGCGGCCTTCCTTTTCTTGTCTCCCCGGCTGGGGGGGGGGGAGATCTTTCCACTTCCTCCTCGTTTTCGTGGGAGGAGTGCACCTCTGAGTTATCGGACGATGAGTCCGATATAACCTTGCGCCGGAGACCCTTTCGGGTCCCCGTGGCCTTATTCTTGGCCTTCTTCACCGGCACCTCATAAGGCGCCGGAACCAGCATCTCTGTTAGGAGAGCATCTGCTGGATCTTCGGGCAGGGGAGCCAGACAATCGATCCGCTCCGCTGTCGCTACCTAGTCCTATTAAACCGCATAGAGGCTTAGATCCCGCGCGTAGTTATACTGGGGAAATGAACATCTTATAAGATATAAAAGACTTACCGAATTCGCAGGGCGCTTTGCGCTGAGTCCGCGGTCCTTGGTAAGGGGAGGTGGTACCTCGGCGCCCTTAAACAGCACCCTCCAGACGTCCTTGTGCGTCGTGTCGAAGAGCTCTCGCAGCGTCTAGTGCTCGACCGGGTCGAACTCCCACAAGGTGAATGCCCGTCTTTGACACGGGAAGATCCGGCGGAAGAGCATGACTTGGACCACGTTGACGAGCTTGATTTTCTTGCTCATCATGTTTCTGATACATGTCTGGAGTCCGGTCAGCTCTACCAAGGAACCCCAGGACAGGCCCTTCTCTTTCCAGGAGGTGAGCCGCATGGGGATTCCGGATCGAAATTTGGGGGCCGCCAGCCAGTTGGTGTCGCGCGGCTCGATGATGTAGAACCACCCCGATTTCCACCCCTTTATGGTCTCCACATAGGAGCCTTCGAGCCATGTGACGTTGGGCATTTTGCCCACCGTGGCGCCTCCGCACTCCGCCTTCTGGCCGACCACCACCTTCGATTTAACATTGAAGGTTTTTAGCCACATGCCGAAGTGGGTCCTGATGCGGAGGAAAGCCTCGCACACGACGATAAACACCGAGATGTTGAGGATGAAATTGGGGGCCAGATCATGAATGTCCAGCCCGTTGTAGAACATGAGCCCGCGGACAAACGGGTGGAGCGGAAATCCCAGTCCGCGGACGAAGTGGGTGAGGAAAACCACCCTCTCTTGGGACTCTGGCGTAGGGATGATCTGCCCCGCATTTGGGAGCCGGTGTGCGATATCCGCGGCTAGATATCCGGCTTCCCGTAGCTTTGTGATGTTCTCTTCCGTAACGGAGGAGACCATCCACTTGCCTCCCGCTCCGGACATGCTTGGAGTGGTTCGAGGGGAAAAGCGCAGACTTGAGTGTTGGAGCTCGAGTGCGCAAAAATGGATGAGCAAGGAGGAAGAAGGCGTGGGTAAAAACGTGAATCCTTGTCCCTTTATAAGGGTGGAAGAGGTGATGCGCCTCCCCACTTACCTAGTAAAACTCGCTTATTCCCCAAGCGCCGTAATTGATGGCGCGGTTGGGTTACCCACATCCGTATTGATGAGAATCCCGTGATAAGGGGACACGATCTCTGCTTTGACAAGACGTGCCAAGAAAACCGCCTTGCAATGCATGCAGTGGCTGGTTGAGAAAAAGGTTTGAATAATGACCGGGCCGTGGCATGATGTCATGCTGTCAAATGTATCAGCAGATTAGATGTGTGGAAATATTATTCTCTCTATGGTGGTATGTGGAACTTGTTTTGCAGAGCCGGACACTATCCTTGTGTTCAAGATCTTCTATGGAGTATTCGGAGGAGGAACCCGCCTTGCAATGCCGAAGACAATCTGCGCGCGAGACTCATCGCCATTGAAGCCTGGTTCAGGGGCTTTTGAGGGAGTCTTGGATAAGGGGGTATCCGGACAGCCGGACTATATCCTTTGGCCGGACTGTTGGACTATGAAGATACAAGATTAAATACCTCCTCTCGTGTCCAGATGGGACTCTCCTTGGCGTGGAAGGCAAGCTTGGCAATACGGATATGTAGATCTCCTCCCATGTAACCGACTATGTGTAACCCTAGCCCCCTCCGGTGTCTATATAAACCGGAGGCTTTAGTCCGTAGGACAACAACAATCATACCATAGGCTAGCTTCTAGGGTTTAGCCTCTATGATCTCGTGGTAGATCAACTCTTGTAATACTCATATCATCAAGATCAATCAAGCAGGAAGTAGGGTATTACCTCCATCGAGAGGGCCCGAACCTGGGTAAACATCGTGTCCCCTGCCTCCTGTTACCATCCGCCTTAGACGCATAGTTCGGGACCCCCTACTCGAGGTTCGCCGGTTTTGACACCGACAGTCATAAATACTTCTCGTACTGCTCCATCATATGCTGATTATGCTAATTACATTGTGAAGGAAATATGCCCTAGAGGCAATAATAAAGTTATTATTTATTTCCTTATATCATGATAAATGTTTATTATTCTTGCTAGAATTGTATTAACCGGAAACATGATACATGTGTGAATACATAGACAAACTGTGTGTCACTAGTATGCCTCTACTAGACTAGCTCGTTAATCAAAGATGTTTATGTTTCCTAGCCATAGACATGAGTTGCCATTTGATTAACGGGATCACATCATTAGGAGAATGATGTGATTAACTTGATCCATTCCGTTAGCTGAGCACTTGATCGTTTAGTATGTTGCTATTGCTTTCTTCATGACTTATACATGTTCCTATGACTATGAGATTATGCAACTCCCGTTTACCAGAGGAACACTTTGTGTGCTACCAAACGTCAAAATGTAACTGGGTGATTATAAAGGTGCTCTACAGGTGTCTCCGAAGGTACTTGTTGGGTTGGCGTATTTCGAGATTAGGATTTGTCACTCCGAATTGTCGGAGAGGTATCTCTCGGCCCACTCGGTAATGCACATCACTATAAGCCTTGCAAGCATTGTAACTAATGAGTTAGTTGCGGGATGATGTATTACGGAACGAGTAAAGAGACTTGCCGGTAACGAGATTGAACTAGGTATTGAGATACCGACGATCGAATCTCGGGCAAGTAACATACCGATGACAAAGGGAACAACGTATGTTGTTATGCGGTTTGACCGATAAAGATCTTCGTAGAATATGTAGGAGCCAATATGAGCATCTAGGTTCCAATTGGTTATTGACCAGAAACATGTCTCGGTCATGTCTACATAGTTCTCGAACCCGTAGGGTCCGCACGCTTAAAGTTTAGGTGACGATTTTATTATGAGTTTTTGTGTTTTGATGTACCGAAGATAGTTCGGAGTCCCGGATGTGATCACGGACATGGCGAGGAGTCTCGAAATGGACGAGACGTAAAGATCGATATATTGGACAACTATGTTTGGACACCGGAATTGTTTCGAGGAGTTTCGGACATATACCGGAGTGCCGGGGGGTTAACGGAACCCCCCGGGGAGACTAATGGGCCTATTGGGCCCTACTGGAGAAGAGGTGGGGCGGCCAAGGGCAGCCGCACGCCCCCTTCCCCCCAGTTCGAATTGGACAAGGAGGGGGGGGCCCCCCTTTCTTTTCCCCCTCTCTCTCCTTCCCTCTCCTCTCCTACTCTCACTTGGAAGGGGGAGTCCTACTCCCGGTGGGAGTAGGACTCCTAATGGGGCGCGCCTAGGGAGGCCGGCCCCCTCCCCCTCCTCCACTCCTTAATATACGGGGAGGGGGCACCGCTTGGAGACACAACAATTGATCATTGATCTATTAGCCATGTGCAGTGCCCCCCTCCACCATATTCCACCTCGATAATATCATAGCGGTGCTTAGGCGAAGCCTTGCGTTAGTAGCATCATCAACACAGTCATCACACCGTCGTGCTGACGGAACTCTCCCTTGAAGCTCTGCTGGATCGGAGTTCACGGGATGTCATCGAGCTGAACGTGTGCTGAACTCGGAGGTGTCGTGCATTCGGTACTTGGATCGGTCGGATCGTGAAGATGTACGACTACATCATCCGCGTTGTTTTAACACTTCCACTTTCGGTCTACGAGGGTACGTGGACATCACTCTTCCCTCTCGTTGCTATGCATCACCATGATCCTGTGTGTGCGTAGGAATTTTTTTGAAATTACTACGTTCCCCAATAGTGGTATCAGAGCCAGGTTTTATGCGTAGATGTTATATGCACGAGTAGAACACAAGTGAGTTGTGGGCGATACAAGTCATACTGCTTACTAGCATGTCATACTTTGGTTCGACTGTATTGTTGGATGAAGCGGACCGGACCGACATTATGCGTACGCTTACGCGAGAATGGTTCTACCAACGTGCTTTGCACAAAGGTGGCTGGCGGGTGTCAGTTTCTCCAACTTTAGTTGAACCGAGTGTGGCTACGCCTGGTCCTTGAGAAGGTTAAAACAACACTAACTTGACGAACTATCATTGTGGTTTTGATGCATAGGTAAGAACGGTTCTTGCTCAGCCCGTAGCAGCCACGTAAAACTTGCAACAATAAAGTAGAGGATGTCTAACTTGTTTTTGCAGGGCATGTTGTCAGGACCCCGATTCCAAGTCACATCGATCTAGCCGGTAACACCCCATATCACTTTGCGGCCTCACACACGGTATTCCCACGGGTGTCGCCTTACCATGGCCCGGGACCGTTTGCGCCTTTTGGCTCACGTATATGATAGTGTCGCTAGCATCCATATGACAAAGAACCCAGGCTGACATGGCTAGTCGTGAACCCAAAGCGGCACTAACCCATGGGAACAGGCATACATGAATCACATCGAGCATGTCGGTCATCAACTTGTGAATCCAGGCTGTAGCTCTGGGCTTACAGGACTCCGGTAACCCGGGCTGTAGCAGGCTAGGCAGGACTCGGATGTCACGCGTGACATTTCCCGAAGGGACGGAACCACGAGACGTGAAACACATGCCGCCAGTCAAGTGTCCGGAGCGGTAGTCTTTGGGCTAGCGGGACTCCGTGAACCGGGCTATAGCGGACTACTATCGCTCAGGAAGCACTAGACTCAATTTCCCCATATGATAGGCTGCCAAGGATAAACAACTAGATTGTCGGATCTCACACATACCAAGCATTTCAAACATACACACAATATGCTCGATATGTGTAAATACAACATGGCATCACAACATAACTCTACGACTCAATTATTTATTCATTATGCTCCGAAGAGCGAGATATTACAAACATGAGTGTCATGACCCAACATTCAGAGCATACAAAACAAAGCACACGCGGAAGCTTAACATGTTTGAGTACAGACATCTACAAATGAAAAAGGCTTAGAAGCCTGACTATCTACCAGATCCTGCCGAGGGCACAAGATCGTAGCTGAGGTAACAAGCTAAACATCGAAGTCCACGCGGAACTATTAGCGAGGCCGCGTCTCTCGCAAAACATAAAATAAGCAAGCGTGAGTACAAATGTACTCAGCAAGACTTACATCGGAACTAACTACATATGCATCATTATCAACAAAGGGGGTGGTGGAGTTTGACTGCAGCAAGCCATCTTTGACTCGGTGGCTATTCTAAACTACGACTGCAAGTAACTCTTTTGAGGTGGCGCACACGAGCCACATATTCACCATATTAATACACCACTATGGATCTGATCCCGTCTTCCTACGAGAACGCCATCCATAGCACTCACGCTTATCTTGCGCATTTTAGAGTATCCACTTTCACTTGTCTATGAACTGTTATAGTCAACCCAGAAGTCCTTCTTCGATGACACGGCTATTCGAATAGATCATATTAACCCTGCAGGGGTGTACTTCTTCACACACGCTCTCGCCACTTACCACCATGTACACGTCGTGTATCTCGGCAACCTTCAAGCGGAAGCCTGGCGAGGGAGTCTTCCACGACCTGACTAACCACACAAGTCTCTAGTCCAGGTTTATCGCCTATTCGGGTTCCATCCGCAAGGAGATCCGGCCGGGGTGTCGCTCACGACCCCCAAATGATGTTTGCAGGGTTCCTGAGACACCAAGCGGGCGCTCGGTACACCGTGCCATGGTGTATCTACCGCAACATAGCCCACCCCTAGGGTCAGCGCTATGCACGACCCCCAACACATATGCTACAAACACCAGAAACTAGTTGCAACACCTGGACAGAGATCGAGGCGATTAATAAGCCGAGAGGGGCCGAGTTACCGGAACCCAATGTGTGGTAGTAACTGTTTCATGGATCACAAACACAGAACTCAGTTCCTGAGGACGGCTGCAATGAGACAACCCACCATGTACTCCTACATGGCCTCTCACCGCTACCTTTACCAAATCGTGTTCACACACTTAGCTCACACACAGTAGGACATGTTCACACACCTCTGATTCATCCTCGATGAATCAAACCTGACTCAACTCTAAGCAGTAGCAGGCATGACAAACAAGCATGAATGAGTAGGCACAACAGGGCTCAAACAACTCCTACTCATGCTAGTGGGTTTCATCTTTCTTGTGGAATGACAGAGTTATCACGAGAGGATAAAGGGTTCAGCTACATGCAAATATGAGATAAATCGTTGTTGTCCTAATGCAATAAAAGAGAGCAGGAGCGAGAGAGTGGGATTGTATCGGAATGAACAAGGAGGTTTTGCTTGCCTGGCACTCCTGAAGATATTATAGCTCTTCATCGGTGTCATCGAACTCATCGTCGGTACGTTGTTTACTCAGAGGGGACAAACACCGACAACAAAGGAGAAACAAAATCAATGCCATGCAAAAATATGATGCATGAAGGTGACATGGCAATATGCTATTGATTGGCCTAATGCATCTAGCAACAAGTTAAATGGGGTTGGTTTGACTAGGTTCAAATTCAAACTCCATATGTGAGAGTTTAAATGCCATTTATATGATTTGTGCTAAAAAGCAGCTATAAGTTGTTCCAACATGCATGGAAATGGTACAGATGGATAGATTGGATTTTTCTGATCATTTTTCATATATAATTTGTTTGATTTGGAGTTACGGTTGAATTACTATGATTTTTAGAAGTTTTGGCTATATTCTGGAATTTCCTGTAAAAGAATAAATCCAGAAATCAAATTAATGCGTCAGCATGACATCACTGTGATCTTAGCAGTCAACTGGATCGGCCAGTTCAAACCTGACCAGTGGGACCCATATGTCAATGTCTCAGGCTGGTTTAGGTGGATGACATGTGGGACCAGTCAATGCTGACTTGGCCAAAGTCAAACTGACACATGGGGTCCACGGCATTAACACTAATTTAACGGAAAAATTATACTAATCCTAATTAAGCGTAGGGGCCCACATGGCAGTGGCTCATGGGGTGCTTATAGTGCTCATTAGCACTAACTAACCGGCGCCACGTCAGCAGGTGACGCCGGCGACCACAGCAGCGGCGGAAAATCGCCGGAGTTGGTCGGCGGCCTTCTGAGCCTGGGTGGGCGCTACCGAGGGCATCTACACGGAGCTGGAACTCGCGCGCATCCAACGGTGCAAGCAACACCTGCTGGGGCGGCCGGAAACGACGATGGCGTCAAGGTCAGCGGCGACCGGAGCTCGGGTGTCGACGGATTTGGCGCTACGTTGAGCAAGGCGTGCGTTGCGTGGCATCTACGGCGGCTGCACGTGCTAACAAGGCTATTGGGCATGCTAGCATGACCAAAGGGTCACCGGACTTACGCCGGCAACGAGCTCGGGCGGAGATGAGCTTCGGCCTTGATGAATACGATGGCTGCGGTGTGCAAAAGGGTGAGGTGTTAGGGGGAAAAATGACCGGAGGCTCACAGCGCGTCGATTGAAGTACTCGTCGGGCTCGGGGAAGGCCTGCAGACGACGAAGCGACGACGGCGATCGCCGGAGTCCGAGGAAGAAGACGGAGCCGATGGCGGCGTTGTAGGGTCTCCCGCGGGGCATGGCTCGGTGAGGAGGAAGAGGGGGTCGAGGCGGAGCCCCTGAGAGCATCGGCGAGGCGAGGCAGTGGATGTGGCCACGGCGGTGCTCGTCGGTGGCGACGGCTGCAATCGGTGGTTGCGTGCGTGGGAGCCAGAGGAGGAGAGGAGCTCGGGGAGAGAGTGAGAGAGGTCCGAGGGGTTGCGTGGCCGCCTTCGTGGCGCTGGAAGGGCCTCGAGTGCGTGAGGCAGGCAGGGAGGAGGCCACGGCATCGCCAGCGCTCGCCACCGAGCTGCTTCGAGGCGAGGGGAGGAAGACGACAGGAGGAGGTGGGCCGGCCAGGTGGCTGGGCTACCAGCTGGGCCGGCCAGGTGAGGCCAAGGTGGGCTTGGTGGGCGCCAGGTAAGTGCCCAGGTGAGCCTCTCTCTCTTTTATTTTAGTTTTTCTATTTCTGTTATTTTGTTTTGATTTGATTTAGAACATCAAATCATTTTATAAACTTTCTGTAAATTGTTATGTGATCTCAGGACTAGCCCAAGGTCACATGCAACTTACAAAAATGTTTGGGCTTTATTTCTTATATAATAGAAATAAATCCAACACAAAAATGTATTGATTTAATTCAAAAGGCCCAAAATAAATATTTCAGTCACTCCCAAAATATTGGTTTGCTTTTTACCTCATGCCAATATTTTTACAGAATAATAGGAACATTTTCTTGGACTCATTTGATGAGATTCTAATATTGGTTATTTTTAGAGGTTTTCTGAGGCTTTTGAAAATTCCTCAAGTCAAATTTTCATGAAATTTAAACATGATGCAACAAGCAAGGCTAGCCACAAGCAAAGCTAAAGTTAGGGCTGTGACAGCTCACCCCCACTAAACAAGAATCTCATCTCGAGATTCAAGACGTGAGGTAAGAAGACAGAGGGGCACAAGCTAACACGGTCTTCACGATCCAGTTGCACCTCATAAGGTTGTTGATTTGTCGCATACGTTGATCTTGACATCCTCGCTTTTGAGATCTTCATCCACGTGATGACGACGGAAAGAAACTCTTCTAGGATTGATCTTATCAAAGATCGAACTACACAATATCAACTCGCGGAATGAGATATTGAAACATCAAGAGTTGAGACGCAAAACACATCGAAAGGGATGGAAGAACAAGCGACGGGGTTTGATTTGGTGGCAACAATTCCATGCTTAGAAAGATGGTGGGTGGTGGCAAGGTGGCAAGGAAATAATTGCCATGATCCCGTAACGGGGCACCTTGGAGAAGGTGACTCGTTGAACTGCTCCCTTAAGTGGCAAAAAGAATTACTTTTGATCCATAGATCATTGGAACCCTTCATAGCAGCTTAAGGCAATTTATGATTGATCGTTTGAAAGAGCTTCGAAGAGATGACATACTCGAACTAGGAAGGATGATGTGGACTACCTTGTTGAAGACAACGCAATGGATGATTTTTGCTTATCATCGAAAATGGATGGGACCCATGGTAAGTCCACTTTTAAACATGATCTTGGACAGCGACTGCTGAGAAGGGCAGCCCATGGGAAATTGGCACAATGGCGGTGCAAGTTGGGAACAAAATGCAACTGTTGGGAATGTTCCAACCATCATATCTGCCTGAGATTCAGATCTGATTGGTGATAGGATACTTCAGACTCAACATGTCTGAAAGGAAAGTTTGCAACACAATTGACGAGATGACGTTGCAAGATTCTCGGGAAATGAACTACGATAGCAAGCTCCAAAACATGAGCTGGTTCTGCTAAACACATGTGAACACGCTGTCCCAGACAAACATGACCACATAGTAGTCTTATGATAAAACACTACCGAGTTCTGATTAGGAACCATCATTGCGGATAACGAAGTCCTTACATAAGTCCGGATTAGCTCTTAGGAAGGAACTTCTTCTCCTTGAACAAATCAATCAGTGGCTTGTTGTGCCAGGGAATTCATATGGAATGAAGATGATCAGTCTATCAGACCATAGAATACTTCGCACATGCATGACTGACTTGGGGTGGTTCCAGAGGAAGCAAAAACAAACTTTCTCGGATCCACGGCGACAACATACAACAAATGCACGTGAATTAGAGGAAGTCACTTCTTTCATCCAAACATAGGCTTCATGAACGAAACACGAAGGTAATGCTTACAAAGTTTCCAACACTAGGTTGATGTTCAACATGAATCATGGGGGAGACAAGATGTTGCTGATGGGCTCAACAACAACTCATCGGAATTCCATATCACTGGACTTCCACCATCATGTGAACACGGTGATAGCATTGGTCAGACCAAAGGATGTAATGGTGTATGCTCGAGGGATCAACCACGAGTAAGACAACATTACGAACATCGATGGTACTGATTTGATTTGGTGATAGCCCATACCCAAATCAAAGTTTTTATAAGACAATAGGTTCAACAACTGATCACAGGGACCAATCGATGAAGATATCATCTTTCTTCAACTAACACACTGTCACGCCCAAGATGCGACCCTATCCTAAAGGAACTCGAAGGTCCCACCAAGGATAGAAGCGCATCTGGAAGACGCTTTTGCAAGGTGGATATCATTACATCAACATTACAGAATAGTGGGGATACATCCAATGCATACAAAGCCACATGAATACAACAATACATCAAGTACAAGATCAACATCCGACTACGGATGGAACATAAACAGAAACTCAAACAATATCCACCCTGCTAGCCCAGGCTGCTGACCTGGAACCTATCCCTTGATCGAAGAAGAAGCAGAAGAAGAACTCCAAAACAAGTAACATCGCTCTCGCATCATGAACATCGCAAACCTGTACCTGCAACTGGTGGTGTAGTAATCTGTGAGCCACGAGGACTCAGCAATCCCATTACCGTGGGTATCAAGACTAGCAAAGCTTAATGGGTAAGGAAGGGGTAAAGTGGTGAGGTTGCAGCAGCGACTAAGCATGTAAGGTGGCTAACTTACGCAAATCAAAGCGAGAAGAGAAGCAAAGCAAGCGGTCGTCAACTTAGTAATGATCAAGAAGTGATCCTGAACTCCTACTTACGTCAAACATAACCCAGAAACCGTGTTCTCCTCTCGAACAACCCCGAAAAGAGACCATCACGGTTACGCACACGGTTGGTGTATTTTAGAAGAGTTAACTTCAAGTTTACTACAACCGAATATTAACAAATTCCCATCTGCCACATAACCGCGGGCACGGCTCTCGAAAGTTTATACCCTACAGGGGTGTCCCAACTTAGCCCATGATAAGCTCTCGCGATCAACGAAGGATATTCCTTCTCCCGGGAAGACCCGATCAGTCTCGGAATCCCGGTTTACAAGACATTTCGACAATGTAAAACAAGACCAGCAAAGCCGCCCGATGTGTCGACAATCCCGATAGGAGTCGCACGTATCTCGTTCTCAGGACACACCGGATAAGCGAAGCGTACAGGTACCGACGTAACCCAAGTTGCCAAGGGATGGTCCCGCACGGTGCTCTAGTTTGGACCAACACTTAGACAAGCATTGGCCTGGGGGGGCTGAAATAAAGATGACCCTCGAGAGAGCGACTCCCAAGGGAAAATAGGTGGTGGTGAGGCAAATGGTAACCCAAGGTTGGGCCTTGCTGGAGGAGTTTTATTCAAAGCAAACTGTCAAGGGGGTCCCATAAATCACCCAACCGCGTTAGGGACGCAAAATCCGGGAACATAATACCGATATGACGGAAACAAGGGCGGCAAGAGTGGAACAAAACACCAGGCATAAGGCCGAGCCTTCCACCCTTTACCAAGTATATAAATGCATTAATAATATAAGAGATATTGTGATATCCCAACATAAACATAATCCAACATGGAGCAATCTTCATCTTCACCTGCAACTAGCAACGCTATAAGAGGGGCTGAGCAAAAGCGGTAACATAGCCAAACAACGGTTTGCTAGGAAGGGTGACAAAGGTTAGAGGTTCATGGCAATTTGGGAGGCTTGAGCAGCAAGTGGTAGGTAACGCAGCATAGCGATGGAACGAAGCAACTAGCATAGAAATGATAGTAATGAGATCCAAGGTGACGGTCATCTTTCCTGAAATCCCGCAAGGAAGAAGAACGAGTCCATGAAGAAGACGAACGGGAGTAGTTGAACGGATCCTCACAATCGCAACATTACCGGAACTAAGAAGCAACACCAGAAAGAAACAAACAACATGGTAAATGCACAAGCATAAACATGGCATGATGCACAACCAAGTATGATGCATGTCCGGTTTAGATAGGCATGGCATGGCAAAGTGCAACAAACGATACTACAAGTTAAGTGGAGCTCAATATGCACCGAGTTGAATATCGACGAAACAACACATGCAATTATTTAGTTTGATCTCGGTTATGTACCCAACAATATTAAATGTTATTAAACATGGCAAGGGGTGAAGCATAAGTAAACTAACTATTTAGGCAAATTTAAATGAGGCCGGAAATAAGAAACAACAATTCCGGAAAATCCTCATGTGCATATATTTGATTAGGTACTGTTCTGCTCTAAATCATATTTTAATGTTGTTAAACAGCAAAATAAAGTATACCATGTTAAACTAGGCATTTTTTTCACCCCATTTACATATAAAGTTTATTTAAAACGGAGCTACGGTTATTTAGTTATGAAATAAATCATTTTAGCATGGCATTTAGCAAATTTAAACAAACAGCATTTTAAACATTTTAAACATGGATGAAAGTGGCATAATGTGAAACTAGATGAAAATTAGGCATTTTACATATATAAAAAATTTTAATCCGATGCACGGTTATTAAATGCATGAAGATGGAGGGTCAATCTATAAATATGCAGTGTTTTTTGGATAATTGGACAAATCCGCAGCAGCGGAAAAAAATAACTACGGGCCGAAACTGAGGCGGACTGGGCCTCACCAGAGGGACTCAGCCCACACGTTGAAGAGGGAGGCCGTCATGAGGGCGGCTGGGCCGGCACGGCTTGCGGGCCTCACGCAGAGGAGGCCGCTCGAGGTGATGCAGGTGGATCGAACAGGCAGGTGGGGGAGGCGCTTTCAAATTCTTTTCATCTCTGGCTCAACCTTTCCTGTTTTAATCCTTCCGGAGTATCTCAACAATTTGGTGGTGTTTCTCCTCGTCATTCTCAGCATGTGAAGACCGAAGAAGAGTTCCTCTTAAATCCTTACCCGTTCTTCCAAAGATGCGTAGTTCAAGCTTGATGCCATCCTCTCATAATTGTTTCGATTGTGGGAATTCTTTTCACCCATCCGGAGCATTTCATGAGTTGTTTCCATTTCTTTCCTCCGAAGGCCATCACGCATAATTCTTCATTCTCAGCGTGTAGCTACCGTTCTCCAAATCTTACCGGTGAATCGTTCAAATATCCTCTAATCAGTTCATGATCTCTTCATTCTCTTGTATCTAAATTCCCTCAAGTATCAATGTCGTTTTCTAATCACTTGATTCAACTGGGAGTTAATCTTCCGGATGATAGCGTAATTGACAGAATTCTTCAATCACTGCCACCAAGCTACCAGAGCTTCGTGATGAACTATAATATGCAAGGGATGGATAAGACGATTCCCGAGCTCTTCGCAGTGCTAAAGGCTGCGGAGGTAGAAATCAAGAAGGAGCATCAAGTGTTGATGGTCAATAAGACCACCAGTTTCAGTAAAAGGGCAAAGGGAAGAAGAAGGAACTTCAAAAGAACAACAAACAAGTTCTTTGTTCAAGAGAAGAAACCCAAGTCTGGACCTAAGCCTGAGATTGAGTGCTTCTCTGCAATCGACCGTGGTCCTTTAAGCGGAACTTCCCTAGTATTTGGCGAATAAGAAGGATGGCAAGGTGAACAAAGGTATATGTGATATACATGTTATTGATGTGTACCTTACTAATGCTTTCAGAGCACTGGGTATTTGATACTGGTTACATTGCTAATATTTGCAACTTCGAAGCAGGGCTACGGATTAAGCGAAGATTGGCTAAGGACGAGGTGACGATGCACGTGGTAAAAGGTTCCAAAGTCGATGTGATCGAGGTTGGCACGCTACCTCTACATCTACCTTCGGGATTAGTTTTAGACCTAAATAATTGTTATTTGGTGCCAGCATTGAGCATGAACATTATAACTGGATCTTGTTTGATGTGAGACGGTTATTCATTTAAATCAGAGAATAATGGTTGTTCTATTTATATGAGTAATATCTTTTATGGTCATGCACCCTTGAAGAGTGGTCTATTTATATTAAATTTCAATAGTAGTGATACACATATTCATAATATTGAAGCCAAAAGATGCAGAGTTTATAATGATGGTGCAACTTATTTGTGGCACTGCCGTTTAGGTCATATTGGTGTAAAGCGCATGAAGAAACTCCATTCCGATGGACTTTTGGAATCACTTGATTATGAATCACTTGGTACTTGCGAACCATGCCTCATGGGCAAGATGACTAAAACGTCGTTCTCCGGAACTATGGAGCGAGCAACAGATTTGTTGGAAATCAAATATACTGATGTATGTGGTCCGATGAATGTTGAGGCTCGTGGCGGGTATCATTATTTTCTCACCTTCACAGATGATTTGAGCAGATATGGGTATATCTACTTAATGAAACATAAGTCTGAAACATTTGAAAAGTTCAAAGAATTTCAGAGTGAAGTAGAAAATCATCGTAACAAGAAACTAAAGTTTCTACAATCTGATCGTGGAGGAGAATATTTGAGTTACGAGTTTGGTCTTCATTTGAAACAATGCGGAATAGTTTCGCAACTCACGCCACCCGGAACACCACATCGTAATGGTGTGTCTGAACGTCGTAATCATACTTTACTAGATATGGTGTGATCTATGATGTCTCATACTGATTTACCACTATCATTTTGGGGTTATGCTTTAGAGACGACTGCATTCACGTTAAATAGGGCACCATCTAAATCCATTGAGACGACGCCTTATGAACTGTGGTTTGGCAAGAAACCAAAGTTGTCGTTTCTTAAAGTTTGGAGCTGCGATGCTTATGTGAAAAATCTTCAACCTGATAAGCTCGAACCCAAATCGGAGAAATGCGTCTTCATAGGATAACCAAAGGAAACTATTGGGTATGTTGGGTGGTAGGTGCGACATATGCCAACGGGTGGCTTATCATTGTGGGAGCCAATAAGACGTCGTCGGTGCCTGGAAACGGGATGAGGCGATGACATGCACGCCGGCGAATCTTACCCAGCTTCGGGGCTCTCCGTGGAGATAACACCCCTACTGCTGCTCTGCGGGGTCTCCGCATGATCACTAGATGAACAAGTAGCTACAAGAGGCTCCTTGAGCTGTTCGGTGAGAGGAAGAAGAAGGGCAAGGCTAGCTCTCTTCTTCCCTCTATGTGGTGTCTAAAACTCTAAGAGATCAACCCTTTGCATGGGTGCCCTGGGGGGTTTATATAGGCCTACCCCCCCAGGGGTACAATGGTAATCCGGCTGGGCACGGGCCCTAGCCATCAGCGTCTACGTTCACCGGATTCTCCGCCGGCCGCTGGGGCCCGCCGACTGGTGGGTCCCGCCGGCTGCCTGTTGAAGTCCCCGGGCCGTCTATCAAAGTCCCCGAGTCGCCTGCTCGGTTCCCCAAGCCGGAGCCGACTGCGTCGAGGTTAGGCGGCATGAAGATGGAATCGGATTCTGTGTTGATGCAGTCCCCGGGCCGACCGCCGTAGTCCCCGGGCCGGGTTCTGAAGTCCCCGGGCCGGGTGCGACTATGGTAGTCCCCGAGCCGCCTGTTGAAGTCCCCCGGGCCGTCTGCCAAAGTCACCGAGTCGCCTGCTCGGTTCCCCAAGCCGGAGCCGACTGCGTCGGGGTTAGGCGGCATGAAGATGGAATCGGATTCTGGAGACGGCTTGAGGAGGCGTTGGAGAGAGACGCTGGTTGGTATAGCTTGTCGAGTGGAGTCTATTCGTGCCAGGACATCTGCTTGCTCGTTGTCGGCCCGTGGCACGTGGAGGATCTCGCATGCTTCAAAATACCCGCTGATTTGCTGAACGAGGAAGCGGTATCTTGCCATGTTTGTGTCCTTGGCGTCCCAGTCGCCAGACGATTGCTGAACTACCAAATCCGAATCGCCATAGCACAGGATCCGGCGGATGCCGAGTTCTTTGGCTAGCCGGAGCCCGTGTATGAGCGCCTCTTACTCGGCCACGTTGTTGGAGGCGGCAAAATGAATTTGCAATGTGTATCTGAGCTTGTCGCCTTTGGGAGAGGTGAGGATGATGTCGACTCCCAAGCCGGTGCGCATCTTGGACCCATCGAAGTGCATCCGCCAAAGGAGTGGAGTCGAGGCCGTGTAGGTACTGGGTCTCGGCCCAGTCGACGAGGAAGTCGGCCAATGCTTGGGACTTGATGGCTGTGCGAGGCTGGTAGAAGATCGTGTAGGGGGCCAGCTCAATGGCCCATTTTGCCACCCGGCCAGATGCGTCCCGGCTGCCTATTATCTCGGCAAGCGGGGCAGTGCACTCCACCGTGATGGGGTGCTCTTGAAAGTAGGGCTTGAGCTTCTTGGCGGCGAAGTACACACCATAGCACATATTCTGGTAGTGCGGGTAGTTCTGCTTTGAGGTAGATAGTACTTCACTTAAATAATACACCGGCCTTTGGATTGGCTGAGCTCGGCCTTCTTTCGAGCGCTGGACCACGATGACGATGCTGACCACCTGGCTGGTAGCGGCAATGTAAAGAAGCATGGGCTCTTTCTCAGTCGGTGCCTCCAGGACAGGCGGCGTGGCCAGCATCTTCTTCAGCTCGCGGAAATCTTGGTCGGCTTGGTCATTCCACTCGAAGTGAGTGGTTTTCTTCATGAGTCGGTAGAGGGGGAGAGCTTTTTTCTCCAAGCCGACTGATAAAGCGGTTCAGGGTGGCCAGGCATCCGGTAAACTTCTGGACGTCTCGTAGTTTAGTGGGAATCTCCATTCTCTCAATGGCTTTGATCTTCACGGGGTTGCATTCGATGCCGCGTTCGGAGACCAGGAAGCCTAGAAGCTGGCCGGCTGGTACTCCGAACACGCATTTCTCAGGGTTGAGCTTGATCTGAAATCGGCGCAGATTCTCAAACGTCTCCTTGAGGTCTTCCAGCAAGGTGCCGCGCTTCTCCGTCTTCACCATGATATCGTCTACATAGACGTGGGCATTTCTTCCGAGTTGCTTGAGGAGGCATTTCTGCATGCAACGCTGAAAAGTGGCACCGGCATTTCTCAAGCCGAATGTCATAGTCAGGTAGCAGAAAGCTCCGAATGGCGTGATGAAGGCGGTCTTCAGGCGATCATTCGGGTCTAACTTTATCTGGTGGTAGCCCGACTAAGTATCCAAAAAACTCAACAGCTCGCATCCGGCTGTGGAGTCTATCACTTGATCAATCCTTGGCAGGGCGAAGGGATCTTTGGGTCAGTCTTTGTTGAGGCTAGTGTAGTCTATACACATGCGCCACTTGTTATTCTTCTTCAGTACGAGGACCGAGTTGGCGAGCCATTCCGGAAAGAACACCTCCATTATGAAGCCGGTCGCCAGAAGCCGGGCTATCTCTTCTCCTACAATCCTTCTCTTCTCTTCCGACAGTCGGCGGAGGGGCTGCTTGACTGGTTTTGCATCTGCTCGGACGTGTAGTTTGTGCTCGGCGAATTCCTTCGGAACACCCGGCATGTCCTTGGGGGACCATGCGAAGATGTCCCGATTCTCACGGAGGAAATCGACGAGCTCGCCTTCCTATTTGCTGTCCAGGTTTGCCCCTATGACGGCAAACCTTTCTGGGTGCTCCGGGTCCAGAGGTATCTTCTTCGTTTCCTTGGCCGGCTGGAAAGAACCGTGGGCATCACACTCCTTGGGGTCGGGGGATAGGGCTGGCTACTTGCCGGCCATGGCCACGACTCGGTCCAACATCTTCTTTTCTTTAGCGATCACAAGGATTCGCCAGCCGCTCTGGCTGCCTGCCACAAGACTCGGAGGATTTCTTGTAATCGCCGGCTATGGTGATGATGCCCTTGGTACTCGGCATCTTCACCTTGAGGTAAGCGTAGTGGGGTACAACCATGAACTTGGCCAGAGCAGGTCGGCCAAGCAGTGCATGGTAGGGGCTCTCGAGGTCCACCACTTCAAACCAGATCGCTTCTCGACGGAAATGATCCTTGTCCCTAAAGAGAACATCTATCTTGATTTTGCCGATTGGTAAGCAGGACAGACCGGGTACAATGCCATGGAACACGGTTCGACTAGGCTTGAGCTGCTTTGTCTTGATGTTCAGCTTCTCCATGGTGTCACGGTACAGGATGTTGATGCTGCTCCCGCCGTCTACCAGTACGCGGGAGAAACGGGTAGCACACCTGTCTGTTGCGAGGGTGGCGTCCAAAACCAATGCATAAGACCCGGGAGACGGCATCACCTCTGGGTGGTCGTCCCGGCTCCAGCTGATAGGCCTTTCTGACCAGTGCATGTACTTGGGGGTGTTGGATGCGACCGCATTGACTTCTTGGTGCTGTTGGCGCCTGCTGCGTCGATCTTGGGGCTGGCTTGTAAAGATGACATAGGCGGCATGCTCGTCAGGGAACTCATCTTGAACGGCTCCGACTGCTGGTCGAGCAGCCAGCTGTTGAGGAGCTGGAGGCGGCTGGCCAGCAGGCGGAGGCGGCACCAGCCCTTCGCCCTTGGAGATTCACGTGAGCCAGTGGCATTTCCGGGTTGTGTGGTTGGACGGCTTCGCGCCGCTGTGAAACTTGCATGGGGCATCAAGGGCCTGCTCGTAGGAGAAGGCCGGATGCCAAGCCGGCCTGCCGCCCTTCTGCTTCTTGGGCGCGGGCCGCCCTTCGGGCTGTTCGTCTTTGACTATGGCCACCTGCCGACTGGTTGAAGGCGGCATGGGGCCCTTGTGCTGTCGTTCTAGTACGGGCGTCAGCTGGAGTCCCCAGCCGGCATCTTGGGAGCCGGGTTGAGTACCTTCCCGGAGGCGTCCACTCGTAGGTCGGTTTTCATTGAGGAGTCGGTAGTGGCGTACTTGTCCGCTATGACCAGCAGCTCGTCGAGGGTAGTCGGCTCGTCGCAGAGGAGCTTGTGCTTGAGGAGGGTGCCTTCTTGGCACCCAGCGGTGAAGTACTCTATGGCTTGAACCTCGTGCACCCCCTCGTAGGAATTGCGGAGCTCCGCCCAACGCGTGAGGTAGTCGCGAGTTGATTCAGTCGGTCCTTGTACGCACAAGGAGAGCTGTCTGGGCTTGGGAGCCCGCTTGTAGGTGCTGGTGAAGTTGTGGATGAAGGCTTCTGTGAAGTCTAGCCAACTGTTGATGCTATACGGCTTGAGGCTGTTGAGCCAGGTTCGTGTCGTGCCTTGAAGCATGAGGGGCACATACTTCATAGCAACGCGCCTGTTGCCGTTCGCTATGCTGACTGCAGTGGAGTAGTCGATCAGCCAATCCTCCGGCTTCACAGAGCCGTTGTACTTGGGCGTGTCTCTTGGGAGCGAGAACCCTTTGGGGAAGGGCTCGTCGCGGATGCGGGGGCCGAAGCAAGGCGGGCCAACATCATCTTCCTCTTCTAGCGCTAGGGATCGCGCTAGGCGGTCGATCCGATGGCGAGCATCGTTCTCGCCGACTCCTTCGCGGCGACCTAGTAGGCCGCTGAGATTCGGATGCATGACAGGCGGCGGGGTGGGTTGCCTCGTCGCTCCACGGCTCGAGGGCGGCCTTCTGCATCACGCTTGATGGAGATCCGGGTTCGGCTGCGGCTGGCAGCCGGCTCTTTTCCTTGCCGCACGCGGGTGTTGTCCGCAGTCGGCGTCCATGACGTTGCGCCGTGCTCTCTGCGCAGGGGAGGACTCTCCGCGCGGACGCCGGCTTCGTGCCGCTGCACAACTGCATCGATCAGCTGCTGGATGCGTCTGGTCATGTGGGGGAGCTCTTCGGCCCCCAGTCCATTCAGCTCGTCCACGGCCGCCTGGGCAGCGCGCAGGTTCTCGAGGGGCGTGGCGTAGACTGGGTGGTCAACTCCTAGCATGTCGGCGATGGCTGTGCCATGCTTCTTGATGGCGCTGACTCGGCTCGGCTCGTGAGGAGGCGGCGTACCGAAGGCGGCGCGGTCGACTTCGCGCGGTCGACTATCAGTGAGGCACCTCATGGAGGCTAACTTTCGGCCTTCCGCAATGAGGGCGAGGCGGCGTGCCTCTAGTGTTTCAGCGTCGGCGTCGGCCGGGAGGGGGACGGACAAGTCGTGGACTGCTGCTTGTAGGGCGTCGTGGGCATTCTCGCCGGATACGCCGCCGTGACTGATGACCAGCACCTCGGTGATGGCACTGCCACAGCTGTCGGCTCGGGGGAGTGGGTCGTTGAAGATCACAACGTTGGTGGGGAAAGCGTCGAGCGATGCCGTGTCGGAGTCGACAAGCATCGGGTCGGTGGAGCCAACCGACTCAAATCCACAGCAGGCTCACTGGAGACGTGGAGTTGGTCAAGGAGGCTGACGAGGTGGCTCTCGAGGCAGCCTGTGCCCGCGTCAGAGGCGGGCTCATCGGAGATGCGAGCCTCGCCAAGAAGATCGGCGAGGCAGCTCGCCGCGCAGGCGTCAGCGACGCCTTGCAGCGCGTCGAGGCAAGCGCCATCGGGCGTGCCGGGCTGGCTACGCTCGCTGGGGAGGAAGAGGGTTCCCGTCCAGAACAGGTCTCCGGACGACGGTGCACCTGGCACCACGGTGGGTGCCAAATGTCGGGTGGTAGGTGCAACATATGCCAACGGGTGGCTTATCATTGTGGGAGCCAATAGGACGTCGCCGGTGCTTGGAAACGGGATGAGGCGAAGACATGCACGCCAGCGAATCTTACCCAGCTTCGGGGCTCTCTGTGGAGATAACACCCCTACTGTTGCTCTGCGGGGTCTCCGCATGATCACTAGATGAACAAGTAGCTACAAGAGGCTCCTTGAGCTGTTCGGTGAGAGGAAGAACAAGGGCAAGGCTAGCTCTCTTCTTCTCTCTATGTGGTGTCTAAAACTCTAAGAGATCAACCCTTTGCATGGGTGCCCTGGGGGGTTTATATAGGCCTACCCCCCAGGGGTACAACGATAATCCGGCTGGGCACGGGCCTTAACCGTCAGCGTCTATGTTCGCCGGCTTCTCCGCCGGCCGCTGGTGCCCGCCGGCTGGTGGGTCCCGCCGGCTGCCGGCTTCTGGGTCGACAAGCTGGTCCCACCGTTGAGGGCCTTGTCGGTGGCTGGTTACTGTTGCCCCAATCCTGATGACGAGGGCTTTGTCGAGGTAAGCATGGCTACAGTGCCGCCGCTTTGGCGGCGATCACTGTAGCCTTACCTCGTCTTGTCTGCTTAATGGGGCGCCTCCTTCGAGGAAGGGAGCAAGCCGGCTGCGGGAAGCCGGCCATGTCTCAGGCCGACTGTGGGAGGCCGGGCCGCCTCCGGGCATCTCTCTGACCGGAGGGGCCCGCCGCCTGCGGGTCATACTGACAACCTGTCATGGGTGACATCATGGTCAACATGGCAACAGTGCCGCGCCAGACAGGTGATGGCCGCCCCGTACGGCGCACTGTGGCCATGCGTGCTCCGGGATGTGGGGGTGGCAGGCTTCACTGTAGCCACGCCCCGTCTCATCACCGTTATGTGGGTGCAGATTCTGAGGGTGCGGCCTTGGCCGCCTGCTGAGGGGCCGGCTTCTTGGAGTCGGCCTTCTCGCGGACGGCTTCGCGGAGTTGGCCCTCTGGTGGCCGGCTCCTTGGTAGTCGGCCCTCTTGCGGCCTCCTTCCTGTAGGTTTTAGGGCCGGGCCGCCTCCCGGTAGCCGGCCTGAGAGACAGCCGGCCGGGGGAAGGCGGCCCCGCGTCTTGGATGTTGGAGGGCTTGATTGACTCATCGTAATTTTTTCAGAAGTCCCAGAGGGAGCTGGCTAGGCTACCCGTGGTCATTTACTCCGACAGAGTACACCTTCTATAACAGATTTGAAGTCAAGACTTTTGTTGCTAAATATGGATCCTTTCTAGATAAGGAGTTTCTCTCGAAAGAAGTGAGTGGGAGGAAAGTAGAACTTGATGAGGTAACTGTACCTGCTCCCTTATTGGAAAGTAGTTCATCACAGAAACCGGTTCCTGTGACACCTACACCAATTAGTGAGGAAGCTGATGATGATGATCATGAAGCTTCAGATCAAGTTACTACCAAACCTCGTAGGTCAACCAGAGTGAGATCCGCACCAGAGTGGTAAGGTAATCCAGTTTTGGAGCTAATGTTACTAGACCATGATGAACCTACGAACTATGAGGAAGCGACGATGAGCCCAAATTCCGCAAAATGGCTTGAGGCCATGAAATCTGAGATGGGATCCATGTATGAGAACAAAGTGTGGACTTTGGTTGACTTGCCCGATGATCCGCAAGCCATCGAGAATAAATGGATCTTCAAGAAGAAGACAGACGCTAACGGTAATGTTACTATCTACAAAGCTCGACTTGTTGCAAAAGGTTTTCAACAAGTTCAAGGAGTTGACTACCATGAGACCTTCTCACCCGTAGCGATGCTTAAGTTCGTCTGAATCATGTTAGCAATTCCCGCATTTTATGATTATGAAATTTGGCAAATGGATGTAAATACTGCATTCCTGAATGGATTTCTAGAAGAAGAGTTGTATATGATGCAACCTAAAGGTTTTATCGATCCAAAGGGTGCTAAAAAAGTGTGCAAGCTCCAGCGATCCATTTATGAACTGGTGCAAGCCTCTCGGAGTTGGAATAAACGTTTTTATATTGTGATCGAAGCATTTGGTTTTATACTGACTTTTGGAGAAGCCTGTATTTACAAGAAAGTGAGTGGGAGCTGTGTAGCATTTCTAATCTTATATGTGGATGACATATTGTTGATTGGAAATGATATAGAATTTCTGGATAGCATAAAAGGATACTAATAAGAGTTTTTCAATGAAGGACCTCGGTGAAGCTGCTTACATATTGGGCATCAAGATCTATAGAGATAGATCAAGACGCTTAATTGGACTTTCACAAAGCACATACCTTGAAAAAGTTTTCAAGAAGTTCAAAATAGATCAAGCAAAGAAAGGGTTCTTCCCTGTGTTACAAGGTGTGAAATTGAGTAAGACTCAATGCCCGACCATTGTAGAAGATAGAGATAAAATGAAAGATGTTCCCTATGCTTCAGCCATAGGCTCTATCATGTATGCAATGCTGTGTACCAGACCTGATGTGTGCCTTGATATTAGTTTAGCAGGGAGGTAACAAAGTAATCCAGGATTGGATCTGGACAGCGGTCAAGAACATCCTGAAAAATTTGAAAAGGACTAAGGATATGTTTCTCGTTTATGGAGGTGACAAAGAGCTCATCGTAAATGGTTACGTTGATGCAAGCTTTGACACTAATCCGGACGATTATAAATCGCAAACCGGATACGTGTTTTTATTGAACGGTGGAGCTGTCAGTTGGAACAGTTCTAAACAAAGTGTCAGGGCAGGATCACGTGTGAAGCGGAGTACATTGCTACTTCGGAAGCAGCAAATGAAGGAGTTCATATCCGATCTAGGTGTCATACCTAGTGCGTCGGGTCCAATGAAAATCTTTTGTGACAATACTGGTGCAATTGCCTTGGCAAAGGAATCCAGATTTCACAAGAGAACCAAGCACATCAAGAGACGCTTCAACTCCATCTGGGATCAAGTCCAGGTGGGAGACATAGAGATTTGCAAGATACATACGGATCTGAATGTTGCAGACCCGTTGACTAAGCCTCTCTCACGAGCAAAAAATGATGAGCACCAAGACTCCATGGGTGTTAGAATCATTACTGTGTAATCTAGATTATTGACTCTAGTGCAAGTGGGAGACCGAAGGAAATATGCCCTAGAGGCAATAATAAAGTTATTATTTATTTCCTTATATCATGATAAATGTTTATTATTCATGCTAGAATTGTATTAACCGAAAACATGATACATGTGTGAATACATAGACAAACAGAGTGTCACTAGTATGCCTCTACTAGACTAGCTCGTAAATCAAAGATGGTTATTTTTCCTAGCCATAGACATGAGTTGTCATTTGATTAACGGGATCACATCATTAGGAGAATGATGTGATTGACTTGACCCATTCCGTTAGCTTAGCACTTGATCGTTTAGTATGTTGCTATTGCTTTCTTCATGACTTATACATGTTCCTATGACTAGGAGATTATGCAACTCTCGTTTACGGAGGAACACTTTGTGTGCTACCAAACTTCACAACGAATCGGGTGATTATAAAGGTGCTCTGGTGTCTCCGAAGGTACTTGTTGGGTTGGCGATTTCGAGATTAGGATTTGTCATCCGAATTGTCGAGAGGTATCTTTGGGCCCACTCGGTAATGCACATCACTATAAGCCTTGCAAGCATTGTAACTAATGAGTTAGTTATGGATTATGTATTACGTAAGCGAGTAAAGAGACTTGCCGGTAACGAGATTGAACTAGGTATTGAGATACTGACGATCTAATCTCGGGCAAGTAACATACCGATGACAAAGGGAACAACATATGTTGTTATGTGGTTTGACCGATAAAGATCTTCGTAGAATATGTAGGAGCCAATATGAGCATCCAGGTTCCGCTATTGGTTATTGACCGGAAATATGTCTCTGTCATGTATACATAGTTCTCGAACCCGTAGGGTACGCACGCTTAAAGTTTCGGTGGCGATTTTATTATGAGTTTTTGTGTTTTGATGTAGTGAAGATAGTTCGGAGTCCCTGATGTGATCACGATCATGACAAGGAGTCTCAAAATGGTCGAGACGTAAATATCGATAAATTGGACTACTATGTTCGGACACCGGAATGGTTTCGGGGAGTTTTTGACATATACCGGATTACCGGGGGGTTACCGGAACCCCCGGGGAGACTAATGGGCCTATTGGGCCCTAGTGGAGAAGAGGAGGGGCGGCCAAGGGCAAACGCGCGCCCCCTTCCCCCCAATCCGAATTGGACAAGGAGGGGGGGCGGCGCCCCCCTTTCCTTTCCCCCTCTCTCTCCTTCCCTCTCCTCTCCTATTCCCACATGGAAGGGGGAGTCCTACTCCCGGTGGGAATAGGACTCCTCATGGGGCGCGCCTAGGGAGGCCGGCCCCCTCCCCATCCTCCACTCCTTTATATACGGGGAGGGGGGCACCCCTTTGAGACACAACAATTGATCGTTGATCTCTTAGCCGTGTGCAGTGCCACCCTCCACCATATTCCACCTCGGTAATATTGTAGTGGTGCTTAGGCGAAGCCCTGCGTCGGTAGCATCATCAACACCGTCGTGCTGACGGAACTCTCCCTCGAAGCTCTGCTGGATCGGAGTTCGTGGGACGTCATCGAGCTGAACGTGTGCTGAACTCAGAGGTGCCGTGCGTTCGGTACTTGGATCGGTCGGATCGTGAAGACGTACGACTACATCATCTGCGTTGTTTTAACGCTTCTGCTTTCGGTCTACGAGGGTGCGTGGACGTCACTCTCCCCTCTCGTTGCTATGCATCACCATGATCCTTTGTGTGCGTAGGAAACTTTCTGAAATTACTACGTTCCCCAACACATTGTTGCTAAATTCATACCACCTAGTTTCACATACCAGCAAAAGAAAAAGTTTTTCTATGATTTAAGACATTACTTTTGGGATGACCCACATCTTTATAAAGAAGGAGTAGATGGTGTTATTAGACATTGTGTACATGAGCACGAACAGGAACAGATCCTATGCAAGTGCCACTCCGAAGCTTATGGAGGACACCACGCTGGAGAAAGAACTGCGCATAAGGTTTTGCAATCCGGTTTTTATTGGCCTACTCTCTTCAAGAATGCCTGTAAGTTTGTCTTATCTTGTGATGAATGTCAAAGAATTGGCAATATTAGTAGACGTCAAGAAATGCCTATGAATTATTCACTTGTTATTGAACCATTTGATGTTTGGGGCTTTGACTATATGGGATCGTTTCCTGCCTCCAATGGATATACTCATATTTTAGTTGCTGTTGATTATGTTACTAAGTGGGTAGAAGCTATTCCAACTAGTAGTGCTGATCATAACACTTCTATTAAGATGCTTAAAGAATTTATTTTTCCGAGGTTTGGAGTCCCTAGATATTTAATGACCGATGGTGGTTCACATTTTGTTCATGGTGCTTTTCGTAAGATGCTTGCTAAGTATGATGTTAATCATAGAATTGCATCCCCTTATCACCCACAGTCTAGCGGTCAAGTGCAATTGAGTAATAGAGAACTCAAATTAATTTTGCAAAAGACTGTTAATAGATCTAGAAAGAATTGGTCCAAGAAACTTGATAATGCATTATGGGCCTATAGAACTGCATATAAAAATCCTATGGGTATGTCTCCGTATAAAATGGTTTATGGAAAAGCATGTCACTTACCTCTCGAACTAGAACATAAGGCATATTGGGCTATTAAAGAGCTCAATTATGATTTCAAACTTGCCGGTGAGAAGAGGCTATTTGACATTAGTTCACTTGATGAATGGAGAACCCAAGCCTATAAGAATGCCAAGTTGTTTAAAGAAAAATTTAAAAGATGGCATGACAAAAGAATACAAAAGTGCGAGTTTAATGTAGGCGACTATGTATTATTATACAACTCTCGTTTAAGATTTTTTGCAGGAAAACTTCTCTCTAAATGGGAAGGTCCTTACGTTATCGAGGAAGTCTATCGTTCCAGTGCAACCAACAACTTCGAAGGCACAAATCCGAGGGTGGTGAGAGGTCAAAGGATCAAACATTATATCTTAGGTAATCCTATAAATGTTGAAAATAATATTATTAAAACCGTAACCCCGGAGGAATACTTAAGAGACACTTTCCAGAACGTTTCAGACTCTGAAAAGGAATAGGTATCTGGTACGGTAAGTAAACCGACTCCAAAACAGTTCTAATGGCAATTTTTCTCATTTTTAGAATATATAGAAAAATAGAAAAATAATAAATAGTCCGGGAAGGACACGAGGGCTCCACGAGGGTGGAGGGCGCGCCCCCTGCCTCGTCGGCACCTCATGTGTTCTCTGGACTCTGTTTTCTTGCACAATACTTCTTTTGGTCGGTAAAAATTCATTATACAATATCCCGAAGGTTTTGACCACCGTATCACGCAATTATCCTCTGTTTTTGTTTCGAGCTATTTTTGCCGCAGATTAGAGCAAGATGTCTTCTCAAGAGTCAGTCGGGGAGAGTCGGATGTCTCATCCGACACCGGGACTAAGAACAAACAGTGCTGCTGACCACTTTGGGCCAGCAACGGAGGAAGAGATGGAGGCCGATTTGAAAAGGATAGATGCCATGGAGGAGGATCAAGAAGTCACTTCTCGCTACCGGGTCGGATTCACGATGGGGGAACTACAGAGCTCGGCTATTCCAAACTCGGTTATCCCTTCCAATGTTAGATTTCTTTCTTATGAAAATATGAAGAAGAGTGTTACTTGTTCTCCCGCAGCTATGCAGCATCCGTGGGTGCAAGGAGCTTTAACTGTCACGGGTAAGCTCCGTATGGAAATAATGGATCTTAAGCGGAAAGTCAACAAGCTCGAGGAAGAGAATCGTATCCTGAGGGGTATCATAGCCAAGAATATCACATCGTCTTCACTAGCAAAGGAGATATAATCACATGGGTATGGGCACTCCCCTTGGCAACTGCCAAGCTTGGGGGAGGTGCCCCGGTATCGTATCACCATCACACTCCTACCTTTACCGTTTTTCTTAGTTCGATCCTTTTGGTAATATCTTGATCTAGTAGAATAAAGTTTTAGTATGATTTAGTTTTGAGTTTTGCTTTATGATCCTTCTATGTAATCGAGTCCGTGAGCTGTATATAATAAAGATTAGTGTTGACTCAAGGGCTTGACTATCTTGCTATGATCTTGAGGGAATAAAAGAAAAAGAAAGAATAAAAAGAAATAAAGAGATCATATTGATCTTATGGAGAGTAATGACTTCACATAGAAAGAGTATGATGATTAAAAGTTGTTGAGAGTTGACAAACATAGTTTTGGTCATTGTTGCAACTAATAGGAAGTAATAAAGAAAGACAGGTTTCACATATAAATCTACTATCTTGGACATCTTTTATGATTGTGAGCACTCATTAAAATATGACATGCTAAAGAGTTGACGTTGGACAAGGAAGACAACGTAATGGGTTATGTTTTCTTATATCTGAAATAAAGTATATTGTCATGGATCATCCAACATGTTGAGTTTGCCTTTATCCCTCATGCTAGCCAAATTCTTTGCACCAAGTAGAGATACTACTTGTGCTTCCAAATACCCTTAAACCCAGTTTTGCCATGAGAGTCCACCATATCTACCTATTGGGTAAGATCCTTCAAGTAAGTTGTCATCGGTGCAAGAAATAAAAATTGCTCTCTAAATATGTATGACTTATTAGTGTGGGAGAAAATAAGCTTTATACGATCTTGTGATATGGAAGAAATAAAAGCAATGGACTACATTATAAAGGTCCACATCACAAGTGGCAATATAAAGTGACATTCTTTTGCATTAAGATTTCGTGCATCAAACCATGAAAGCGCATGACAACCTCTGCTTCCCTCGGCGAAGGGCCTATCTTTTAATTTTACCTCTTACCCTTATTAAAGATTCATGGTGATCTTCACCTTTCCTTTTTACATTTTATCCTTTGCCAAGCATACTGTGTTGGAAAGATCCCGATATATATATCCAACTGGATGTAAGCAAGCATGAACTATTATTGTTGACATTACCGTTGAGGTAAAAGGTTGGAGGCGAAACTATAAGTCCCTATCTATCTCTGTGTCCGATCAAAACTCCGTAACCATAAGTATCGTGTGAGTGTTAGCAATTGTGAAAGACCAAATGATAGTTGAGTATGTGAACTTGCTGAAAAGCTCTTACATAGACTCTTTCCGATGTAATGATAAATTGCAATTGCTTCAATGACTGAGATTATAGTTTGTTGGTTCTCAATGAAGTTTCTGATTCATACTTAACATTGTGGATAGATTATTACTTGAGCATAAGAAATCATATGACAATATCCATATATGTTGCAGTTATAAGAATGATCATGATCCCCTCATGTCCGTATTTTATTTTATCGACACCTCTACCTCTAAACATGTGGTCATATTTATCGTTATCGGCTTCCGCTTGAGGACAAGCGAGGTCTAAGCTTGGGGGAGTTGATACATCCATTTTGCATCATGCTTTTATATTGATATTTATTGCATTATGGGTTGTTATTACACATTATGTCACAATACTTATGCCTATTCTCTCTTATTTTACAAGGTTTACATAAAGAGGGAGAATGCCGGCAGCTGGAAGTCTGGGCTGGAAAAGGAGCAAATATTAGAGACCTATTCTGCACAACTTCAAAAGTCCTGAAACTCCACGGAAGTTATTTTTGGAAATAATGAAAAATACTGAGCGAAGAAAATACCAGAGGGGACCCACACCCTGGGCACGAGGGTGGGGGCTGATACGTCTCCAACGTATCTATAATTTTTGATTGCTCCATGCTACTTTATCTACTGTTTTGGACTATATTGGGCTTTATTTTCCACTTTTATATTATTTTTGGGACTAACCTATTAACCGGAGGCCCAACCCAGAATTGCTGTTTTTTTGCCTATTTCGGTGTTTCGAAGAAACAAAATATCAAACGGAGTCCAAACGGAATGAAACCTTCGGGAACGTGATTTTCTCACCGAACGTGATCCACGAGACTTGGACCATACTCCAAGGAACAAAAGAGGCGATCACGAGGGTGGGGGCGCGCCCTCCCCCCTGGGCGCGCCCCCTACCTCGTGGGCCCCCTGTTGCTCCACCGACGTACTCCTTCCTCCTATATATACCTATGTACCCCCGACAGATCAAATCCGGAGCCAGAAACCTAATTCCACCGCCGCAACTTTCTGTATCCACGAGATCCCATCTTGGGGCCTATTCCGGAGCTTCGTCGGAGAGGGCCGTCATCACGGAGGGCTTCTACATCATCATAGCCCCTCCGATGAAGTGTGAGTACTTTACCTCAGACCTTCGGGTCCATAGTTAGTAGCTAGATGG
Source organism: Aegilops longissima (assembly GCA_021605205.1). Classification (NCBI taxonomy): domain Eukaryota; kingdom Viridiplantae; phylum Streptophyta; class Magnoliopsida; order Poales; family Poaceae; genus Aegilops; species Aegilops longissima. The sequence continues at coordinate 541,468,951 of CM038677.1, read as the reverse complement.
CTTCTTCTCTCTTTTTGGATCTCAATACAATGTTCTCCCCCTCTCTTGTGGAGATCTATTCGATGTAATCTTCTTTTTGCGGTGTGTTTGTTGAGACCGATGATGTCACGCCCAATATGCGACCCTATCCAAAAGGAACTCGATGGTCCCACCAAGGATAGACCCGCATATTGAAACGCTTTTGCAAGGTGGATATCATTACATCAACATTACATAATAGATGGGGATACATACATAACGCACAAATGCCACAAGAATACATCAATACAACATACAAGATCAACATCCGACTACGGATGAAACATAAACAGAAACTCAAACAATATCCACCCTGCTATCCCAGGCTGCCGACCTGGAACCTATCCCCGATCGAAGAAGCGAAGAAGAGCTCAACGCAAGCAAGCATCACTCTCGCCATGATCATCGCATAACCTGTACCTGCAATCGTGGTGTAGTAAACTGTGAGCCACGAGGACTCAAAGAATCCCATTACCATGGGTATCAAGACTAGCAAAGCTTAAAGGGGTAAGGAAGAGGTAAAGTGGTGAGGTTGCAGCAGCGGCTAAGCATATATGGTGGCTAACCAACGCAAATAAGAGCGAGAAGAGAGCAAGCGGAACGGTCGTCAACTAGTAATGATCAAGAAGTGATCCTGAACTCCTCCTTACGTCAGACATAACCCAGAAACCGTGTTCTCCTCTCGATCAACCCCGAAATGAGACACTCACGGTTACGCACACGGTTGGTGTATTTTAATTAAGATCAACTTCGGGTTTTCTACAACCGGACATTAACAAATTCCCATCTGCCACATAACCGCGGGCACGGCTTTCGAAAGTTCATAACCCTGCAGGGGTGTCCCAACTTAGCCCATGATAAGCTCTCGCGATCAACGAAGGATATTCCTTCTCCCCGGGAAGACCCGATCAGTCTCGGAATCCCGGCTACAAGACATTTCACAGCAATAAAACAAGACCAGCAAAGCCGCCTGATGCGCCGACAATCCCGATAGGAGCTGCACATATCTCGCTCTCGTGGCAACACCGGATGAGACTAGCTACGAGTAAAACCAAACCTCGGGTTGCCTCAAGGTGGCCCAGCAGAAGCTGGTGCAGGCCAGACTTAGAGAAGCACCGCCCGGGGCTAAATAAAGATGACCCTTGGGTTGGCCGACCCAAGGAAGGGTATAGGTGGTGGTGAGGCAAATGGTAAGACCAAGGTTGGGCCTTGCCGAAAAGTCTTATTCAAAGCGAACTGTCAAGGGGTCCCATAAATCACCCGACCGCGTTAGGGACGCAAAATCCAGGAACATAACACCGATATGACGGAAACTAGGGCGGCAAGAGTGGAACAAAACACCAGGCATAAGGCCAAGCCTTCCACCCTTAACCAAGTATATAGATGCATTAATTAAATAAGATATATTGTGATATCCCAACAAGTAAACATGTTCCAACAAGGAGCAACATCTCCATGTTCCAACAAGGAACAAACTTCATCTTCACCTGCAACTAACAACGCTATAAGAGGGGCTGAGCAAAGCGGTAACATAGCCAATCAACGGTTTGCTAGGAAGGGTGCAACAGGTTAGAGGTTCATGGCAATTTGGGAGGCTTGAGCATGCAAGTGATAGGTAGCGCATCATAGCGATAGAACGAAACAACTAGCATAGCAATGATAGTAGTGAGATCCAAGGTGACGGTCATCTTGCCTGAAATCCCGCAAGGAAGAAGAACGAGTCCATGAAGAAGACGAACGGAAGTAGTCGAACGAATCCTCACAATCGCAACATTACCGAAACCGAGAAGCAACACCGGAAAGAAACAAGCAACACGATAAATGCACAAGCATAAACATGGCATGATGCACAATCAAGTATGATGCATGTCCGGTTTAAAGAGGCATGGCATGGCAATATGCAACAAACAATACTACAAATTAGTGGATCTCAATATGCAACGGGTTGCATATTGACAAAACACCACATTGACATATTTAGTTTAATCTCGCTTAGGTACACAACAATATTAAATGTTGTTAAACATGGCAAGGGGTGAAGCATAATTAAACTAACTACTTAGGCAAGTTTAAATGAGGCCGGAAATAAGAAACAACAATTCGGAAAATCCTCATGAGCAATATTTTAGATTCGGTACTGTTCTGCCCTATACACAATTTTAATGTTGTTAAACAGCAACATAAAGTGGACCATGTTAATCTAGGCATTTTTCTACCCCATTTACATATAAAGAACATTTAATTCGAAGTTACGGTTATTTAGTTATGAATTAAATCATTTTAACATGGCATATTAGCAAATTAATGCAAACATCAATTTAAATATTTTAAACATGGATGGAAATGACATATTATTAATCTACACAATTTTCTGAGCATTTTACATATATAAATTATTTTAATCCGATGCACGTTTGAGAGATATTAAATGCATGATGCTTAGGGGTTTTCTGCAAAATCTGAAATGCATCGGATAAAGTTAAATCGCAGATCTGGAAAAAAATATGCACGGGCCGAATCTGTCAGCCCAAAGTGCACAGAGAGAGAGACTGAATCGAGGCTGGCCCAACAACGAAAAAAAAAACAGGAGGGCGCTGGAGGTGGCCTCACCATGGGCTTGGGCCCACGGAGAGGAGGAGGCCCAAGCGGGGGCGCTGGGCCGGTCCGGTGGAGGAGGCGTCGCTGGGCAGCTGCGGATCTGGGCCACACATGGGCAGCGGTTCGACGCGTCAACGACCACGGGCGAAGCGGGACGAGCAGAGAGGCTCGCCAATGCATGCAGCTGCGGCGGCGAGAACGGCCGCCGGGGACGCAGGGCGCCGGTGACGGGAGCAGAGCTCCCATGAAGCGGGCGAAGGGGCGGCGAGGTGGGGACTTGGCGCGGAGGCCGAGGGCGCACGGATCGAGCGCTGGGAAGGGCACGCGACGCGTCCCTGGTGCGGGGACTTGGCGGGTCGAGCGAGAGGGCTTGGCGCCGAGAAACTTGAGGCGGTGGCTAGGTTTGAAGATGGACTTGGTGCGGGGACGACAAAGCGACGGAGTTAGGGCCCCGCGAGCTCCTCGCCAAAGCGACGGGGACGAGCGGCGCGAGGATCGGGAGCTCCTCTCCCGATCGAGCGGAGACTGCAGGACGCAGAGGCGCGACACTGGAGATGGCGGGGAGCTCCTGCTTCTGTCCAAAGAGAAGATGGAGAGCAGGGGAGGCCAGAGCGGCCAAAGAGAGAGAGCGATGTGTGTGAGAGAGAGAGAGGGCTGGAGAAGGAAGGAGAGATGGGGTGGCGCGGGGCTCATCTGCTGGTGGCGCCCAACGTCGAAGGGAGCTCCAGTGCTCTTGCCAAGTTTGGGTGAGGCATGATCTGGAGGACAGGGGAGATCCAGGAGAGGAGTGGCGGCTGCGGGTTGGCTCGGGATGGATCCCGAGGGGAACCAGAGACTGGCGGCGGGGAGGAGGATCCCTAGAAATTAGGGATTTGTCTGATGATTGCACTGCTATTTATACTAGGTGGTGGTTAGGGGCAAAACGGACCCTCCGATTAGAATCGAACGGTCGAAAACAAACAGGTTAGGGAGTCCAAAAGAGAAAACGGAGACGTTTTATAGACGTTAGGGGATGATCTGAACCCATCGGTAACGAAAGCCCGGGTCGGGTTCGGGGCAGTTTTCGGACGCACGAAAGAGGGGGGGGTCGGTGGCTGGACAAGAGGGGAACGCTTACACGGTTGGTCTCGGGACGGCCAACGAAAGCAAAGGGGCAAGGGGGTTTTGTTGGACTCGGAGAAAGAGAGAAAAGAGGGGTCCAATTGGTCTGAGAGAAGGTCAACAAGGACAAGCGGTCTGACAAAATGACAATGGAGGCAAAGAGAGAAAAGGTAACTACGAACGGCTACGAGTTTTGAGAAAAAATGCAAATGCAAGGCACATGATGCGATGAGATGAAATGCATGGCAAGAACAAAATGCAAATGATGCAATGATGAATGCAACGAACAAAACAAAAAGCAAAACAACAAAAAAAACAAAAACCCAACCACGGAGGAAATAAAAATCACATAGCCGGAAATGGCAAGAGTCGGAGTTACGAATATGGAAAGTTGTATCCGGGGTGTTACAACACTCCACCACTACAAGAGGATCTCGCCCCAGATCTAGGATGGCACCGAGGGAAAAGGAAGAGGAAGATAAGCGGTAAAACTAAGTTGCTTCTTCGACCAATGAGTGAAACCACGAACCTTGAGAGGTTGAGCAATTAGAGATGAACGAGATTGCAAACAATCCGTTAGAAAAGAGGAACAAGGAACATTACGAGAGCTTGAAGGTTGCCAAGACATAAATGACGAGCACAATGGACAAGAAGGAATTGAAACCACTCTCGTTGAAACGAGATAAGAATGAATAAGAATGATATAATTTGGACAGCACTCCGACTGTAAATGGAAGAAATTGAACATGAACTTGACAAATGAGAGGATACTTGATGAAATCAACAACACACTGCAATGGGTAAGAGGGATTTCAGACAGCACTCAGGTTGAAAAGAGAGGCAAAACTTGATAAGATGAAAGAACTTGAATGAGAACACAACACTCCGGCTAAACGGATAAGCAAGGAAAATAACATGATCTTGACAAAAGAAGATAATTGGTAGAAGAGAGCAACATCACAAATTCTCCGGAACGAAAGAATAGAAGCTAGACCGTTGGGATAAAGGGACGGAGAAGAAAATGACAACTTCTACCACAATTGAATTTGGAAGGCACCCTTGCAAAGAAGAATTTGACGGAGTTGTTGGAAAACAAACGCCGAAAAGAATAAGCTTGTAGTGGGCTTATGGAAACATCTCAAGACTATGAGGTGACAACCCGCCATTAACAGAAACAATTGATTGGTTGAGATCAGTGAAGATAAGAGAAACTTCTTCACCGAGATGAGAAGGAGAAATTTGGATCATTGATAAGCACCACAAATAGCTACATTCCTTAGGGAAGGCTGTATGTGAAATATAACCCAATATAACTCCAACAAAAGATTGATGGTTGAAAAGATCTCTTGAACGAAGAGAAAATAATGGATTTAAAATACCTCATTCTTGACAACAATATGAATCATGAAACATGAAGGAAATTGTCAAGAGTGACATAACACCACCTCAAAAGATAAGGTCGAAAGAATTGCACATCGGAATGCGAGATGAAGAATACTTGAACTACTCAAAACAAAACATGTGTTGAACACCATGTTTAATTTTTAGTATGGCTTGACGGATCATAACTACGAGAGAAATCTTGAAGAACAAATGAAGAATGAAAAGAATCCTTGACGAACTATCATGTAGAGCCTCCATGAAGAACTCCGGTAATAAAAGGATGATAAACTTAGGAGAAGTTGAAAACACAAGGTGAAGCCTTGCAATGATTTAGATGGAGCTTCGCGACAAGATAATGCCGAAAACTTGGAACTCCGGAAAGAAAAGATGAACAACTTAGAACCGATAAATGATATCATGAACAACTCCGGAAGAAAAGAATTGAATCACCTCGAGGAAATAAGAATAGATTTATTGTATGCTTATCCTTCATCAAATTAAATTGATGACAAGCAATGGATTTAACATACTACTTATTCTTCTTGCAAAAGAATTGAGAAGTGGCACAACGCAAACTTGAGAAGGTCTTCAAGGAACCACCGGTGGAATTTGGAAACAACGAATGATTTGATATGATAACAAAGGAAGAGAAATCTTGAACGAACCACCGTAAGAATTAAAAATGAACATAGCAAAGGCACAATTCACCAAGAAGAATTGGAAAACGAATGAAAATATTTGAGGGGATTTAGATACAAGTGAACGAATAGATCACGAGCTGATTAGAGAATACTTGAATGATGCACCGGTAAGATTTGGAGAATGATAGCTACCCGCTGAAAATGAAGAATTATGACATGATGGCCTACGGAGGAAAGAAATGGAAATAACTCATGAAATGCTCCGGATGGGTGAAAAGAATTCCCACAATCGAAAACAATTATGAGAGGATGGCATCAAACTAGAACCATGAATCTTGAAGAGAATGGAGCAAGATTTAAGAGAAACTCTTGTCCGGTCTTCAAATGTTGAGAATGACGATGAGAAACATCACCATGAATTATTGAGGCACTCCGGAATGAAAATTAGAAAGGTTGAACCAACGATGAAAAGAATTTGGAAGATCTTGGAGAAAGACATTTGACTGATGATAACTCATTCTTACGTCAAACTTTGAAAAGAATTTGGGAATAGCTCCAAGAAAATTAAAAGAGTCAGGTAAGATCCTGGGAAAAGACCTGTGGGTTAGGGCCCACTCAAAAGAACCACCGTTGAACAATTGCTTGAAAAGAGAGATTGCAACGGTTGAATTAAATGGCTTGAATGAGATAACAACCTCAAAAGAACTTGAGTGAAATGAGAATGGAAACTTGAATCTTCAGAGATATCTTCATCACTCCCAACCAAATGAATAGCGAGAGGTGAATGATTAGGGGGGCACTGGCATGAGAAAGCACTTGAATTGAGGGAAAGATATGATCAACAAAGCTTGAACTGAATCCACCAGAGAAGAAAATTAGAATGGAACAATGATAATGTTGAAGCTTCCTTAGCGTCTTCATGAGAAATCACCGGATAAAACATTGATAGAAAAGAATGAAGAGACTTCCACAAATAAAAGGACACATGATTAAGAAATCTGAGTCCCTGAAGAAAAAGGGTGGGAGGGCGGGAAAACAAAGATAACTTGGGATGGATGAAACAAACACCGTTGAGAAAAAAAAACTTAGAATTTATCTTGCGGATGTTGAAATGATTGGATCCACTTAAAGAGAAGCACTCCGGTAGAAAAGAATTAACATGACGATCTCGATGATCAAGAAGGATTAGTATTCACATAGCAATATGAGAACACCGTTTAGGAAAGGTATGGATTCAACATTTGACTTCGAAGCAACTCGAATACCACAAATAAAACAAAACAAAGGATTTGGCTTGCAGAATAAGCCAGAACAAAAACATATGATAGAGATTTACCCAATCTCATATCATGCATCTGTCGAAAAGATATTCTAGGAGCTACTTGAATTCCCACCTATAAACTCCCGAAACTTTCTGGTTATGCAATCTGGTGTTGGGGATACAGGGACACAAAATATATCACCCAAACTAACAATACCTAGATCCAGCTGTATCCATCCGTCAACACATAACCAAGAAAACTCCGGAAATCGTGTACCTCGACCTTCGAAAAGCATCCGTTATACGAGTCATGGCAATACTCCCGCACTCACCTCAGTACTGGGTTATCGGGGTTATCTCACCAACAACTGCACAAAAGAGATTTTCGATGTCGGCAAACTCAGGTATTCCAGAACTGCAACGATAAAATTGTGACGACAACACCTCGGAGCTCAACTCCCGGGACACCGCCACAACCCATAAATGTCGAGGCACCAAGAACAATGTTCTCGCCACAAAACCATCGAACGATCCCAAGATACCCGCGTGATCCTAAAATTTTTTTTAGTGAAATTTGAGGAGAGGAAAGATAAAACATCTACGTCAGGAGACCTCACCAGAGCGATTTAAGGACCGAGGAGTAAAAAGAATCCTACTCTCGATATATATAATCCTAAGACTCAAAATAGTTTTCTTCTAGACTCAACAACGGCCAACAAACAAGGGGGCTCCTAAGGTCGGTCGATGCTCTGATACCAACTTGTCACGCCCAATATGCGACCCTATCCAAAAGGAACTCGACGGTCCCACCAAGGATAGACCCGCATATTGAAACGCTTTTGCAAGGTGGATATCATTACATCAACATTACATAATAGATGGGGATACATACATAAGGCACAAATGCCACAAGAATACATCAATACAACATACAAGATCAACATCCGACTACGGATGAAACATAAACAGAAACTCAAACAATATCCACCCTGCTATCCCAGGCTGCCGACCTGGAACCTATCCCCTGATCGAAGAAGCAGAAGAAGAGCTCAACGCAAGCAAGCATCACTCTCGCGTCATGATCATCGCATAACCTGTACCTGCAACTGGTGGTGTAGTAAACTGTGAGCCACGAGGACTCAGCAATCCCATTACCATGGGTATCAAGACTAGCAAAGCTTAAAGGGGTAAGGAAGAGGTAAAGTGGTGAGGTTGCAGCAGCGGCTAAGCATATATGGTGGCTAACCAACGCAAATAAGAGCGAGAAGAGAGAAAGCGGAACGGTCGTCAACTAGTAATGATCAAGAAGTGATCCTGAACTCCTCCTTACGTCAGACATAACCCAGAAACCGTGTTCTCCTCTCGATCAACCCCGAAAAGAGACACTCACGGTTACGCACACGGTTGGTGTATTTTAATTAAGATCAACTTCGGGTTTTCTACAACCGGACATTAACAAATTCCCATCTGCCACATAACCGCTGGCACGGCTTTGAAAGTTCATAACCCTGCAGGGTGTCCCAACTTAGCCCATGATAAGCTCTCGCGATCAACGAAGGATATTCCTTCTCCCGGAAGACCCGATCAGTCTCGAATCCGGCTACAAGACATTTCACAGCAATAAAACAAGACCAACAAAGCCGCCCGATGCGCCGACAATCCCGATAGGAGCTGCACATATCTCGTTCTCAGGGCAACACCGGATGAGACTAGCTACGAGTAAAACCAAACCTCGGGTTGCCTCAAGGTGGCCCATGTAGCTTCGGTTCAGCCAGCACTTAGAGAAGCACCGCCCGGGGGCTAAATAAAGATGACCCTTGGGTTGGCCGACCCAAGGGAAGGGTATAGGTGGTGGTGAGGCAAATGGTAAGACCAAGGTTGGGCCTTGCCGAAAAGTCTTATTCAAAGCGAACTGTCAAGGGGTCCCATAAATCACCCGACCGCGTTAGGGACGCAAAATCCGGGAACATAACACCGATATGACGGAAACTAGGGCGGCAAGAGTGGAACAAAACACCAGGCATAAGGCCAAGCCTTCCACCCTTAACCAAGTATATAGATGCATTAATTAAATAAGATATATTGTGATATCCCAACAAGTAAACATGTTCCAACAAGGAGCAACATCTCCATGTTCCAACAAGGAGCAACATCTCCATGTTCCAACAAGGAACAAACTTCATCTTCACCTGCAACTAACAACGCTATAAGAGGGGCTGAGCAAAGCGGTAACATAGCCAATCAACGGTTTGCTAGGAAGGGTGCAACAGGTTAGAGGTTCATGGCAATTTGGGAGGCTTGAGCATGCAAGTGATAGGTCGCGCAGCATAGCGATAGAACGAAACAACTAGCATAGCAATGATAGTAGTGAGATCCAAGGTGACGGTCATCTTGCCTGAAATCCCACAAGGAAGAAGAACGAGTCCATGAAGAAGACGAACGGAAGTAGTCGAACGAATCCTCACAATCGCAACATTACCGGAACCGAGAAGCAACACCGGAAAGAAACAAGCAACACGATAAATGCACAAGCATAAACATGGCATGATGCACAATCAAGTATGATGCATGTCCGGTTTAAAGAGGCATGGCATGGCAATATGCAACAAACAATACTACAAATTAAGTGGATCTCAATATGCAACGGGTTGCATATTGACAAAACACCACATTGACATATTTAGTTTAATCTCGTTTAGGTACACAACAATATTAAATGTTGTTAAACATGGCAAGGGGTGAAGCATAATTAAACTAACTACTTAGGCAAGTTTAAATGAGGCCGGAAATAAGAAACAACAATTCCGGAAAATCCTCATGAGCAATATTTTAGATTCGGTACTGTTCTGCCCTATACACAATTTTAATGTTGTTAAACAGCAACATAAAGTGGACCATGTTAATCTAGGCATTTTTCTACCCCATTTACATATAAAGAACATTTAATTCCGAGTTACGGTTATTTAGTTATGAATTAAATCATTTTAACATGGCATATTAGCAAATTAATGCAAACATCAATTTATATATTTTAAACATGGATGGAAATGACATATTATTAATCTACACAATTTTCTGAGCATTTTACATATATAAATTATTTTAATCCGATGCACAGTTTGAGAGATATTAAATGCATGATGCTTAGGGGGTTTTCTGCAAAATCTGAAATGCACTGGATAAAGTTAAATCGCAGATCTGGAAAAAAATATGCACGGGCCGAATCTGTCTAGCCCAAAGTGCACAGGAGAGAGACTGAATCAGAGGCTGGCCCAACAACGAAAAAAAAACAGAGGGCGCTGGAGGTGGCCTCACCATGGCCGAGGCCAGTCGGAGAGGAGGAGGCCCAAGCGGGGGCGCTGGGCAGTCCGGTGGAGGAGGCGTGCGCTGGGCCGGCTGCGGATCTGGGCCACACGCAGGGCAGCGGTTCGACGCGGTCAACGACCACGGGCGAGCGGGACGAGCAGAGAGGCTCTGCTCGATGCAGAGCTGCGGGCGGCGAGAACGGCTGCCGGCGACGCAGGGCGCCGGTGACCGGGAGCAGAGCTCCGGCGAGCGAGGCGAAGGGGCGGCGAGGTGGGGGACTTGGCGCGGAGGCCGAGGGCGCACGGATCCAGGCGCGGGGGAAGGGCACGGCGACGGCGTCCTGGTGCGGGGACTTGGCGGGTCGAGCAGAGGGGCTTGGCGCCGGAGAAACTTCAGGGCGGTGGCTAGGTTTGAAGATGGACTTGGTGCGGGGACGACAGGCGACCGGAGTTAGGGCCCCGGCGAGCTCCTGCCAAAGCGACGGGACGAAGCGGCGCGAGATCGGGAGCTCCTCTCCCGACGAGCGGAGACTGCAGGACGCAGAGGCGCGACACTCGAGATGGCGGGAGCTCTGCTTCGCCCAAAGAGAAGATGGAGAGCGGGGAGGCCAGAGCGGCCAAAGAGAGAGAGCGATGTGTGAGAGAGAGAGAGGGCTGGAGAAGGAAGGAGAGATGGGGTGGCGCGGGCTCATCTGCTGGTGGCGCCTAACGTCGAAGGGAGCTCAGTGCTCTGCCAAGTTTGGGTGAGGCATGATCTGGAGGACAGGGGAGATCCAGGAGAGGAGTGGCGGCTGCGGGTTGGCTCGGGATGGATCCCGAGGGGAACCAGAGACTGGCGGCGGGGAGGAGGATCCCTAGAAATTAGGGATTTGTCGATGATTGCACCGCTATTTATACTAGGTGGTGGTTAGGGGCAAACGGACCCTCCGATTAGAATCGAACGGTCGAAACAAACAGGTTAGGAGTCCAAAAGAGAAAACGGAGACGTTTTATAGACGTTAGGGGATGATCTGAACCCATCGGTAACGAAAGCCCGGGTCGGGTTCGGGGAAGTTTTCGGACGCACGAAAGAGGGGGGGGGGGGTCGGTGGCTGGACAAGAGGGGAACGCTTACACGGTTGGTCTCGGGACGGCCAACGAAAGCAAAGGGGCAAGGGGGTTTTGTTGGACTCGGAGAAAGAGAGAAAAGAGGGGTCCAATTGGTCTGGGAGAAGGTCAACAAGGACAAGCGGTCTGACAAAATGACAATGGAGGCAAAGAGAGAAAAGGTAACTACGAACGGCTACGAGTTTTAAGAAAAAATGCAAATGCAAGGCACATGATGCGATGAGATGAAATGCATGGCAAGAACAAAATGCAAATGATGCAATGATTGCAACGAACAAAACAAAAAGCAAAACAACAAAAAAAACAAAAACCCAACCACGGAGGAAATAAAAATCACATAGCCGGAAATGGCAAGAGTCGGAGTTACGAATATGGAAAGTTGTATCCGGGGTGTTACAGATGAATTGTGGGTTTATGATCCAGCTTATCTATGAATAATATTTGAATCTTCTCTGAATTCTTTTATGTATGATTGAGTTATCTTTGCAAGTCTCTTCGAATTATCCGTTTGGTTTGGCCAACTAGATTGGTAGTTCTTTCAATGGGAGAAGTGCTTAGCTTTGGGTTCAATCTTGTGGTGTCCTTTCCCAGTGACAGAAGGGGCAGCAAGGCACGTATTGTATTGTTGCCATCGAGGATAACAAGATTGGGTTTTTATCATATTGCATGAATTTATCCCTCTACATCATGTCATCTTGCTTAAGGTGTTACTCTGTTTTTAACTTAATACTCTAGATGCATGCTGGATAGCGGTCGATGAGTGGAGTAATAGTAGTAGATGCAGAATCGTTTCGGTTTACTTGTCTCGGACGTGATGCCTATATACATGATCATACCTATATATACTCATAACTATGCTCAATTCTATCAATTGCTCAACAGTAATTTGTTCACCCACCATAGAATACTTATGCTCTTGAGAGAAGCCACTAGTGAAACCTATGGCCCTCGGGTCTATTTTCATCATATCAATCTCCATCACTTTAATACTTGCTTTGTTTTTACTTTGCTTTTTACTTTTCACTTTGCATCTCCATATCAAAAATACCAAAAATATTATTTATCATCTCTATCAGATCTCACCCTCGTAAGTGACCGTGAAGGGATTGACAACCCCTAATCGCGTTGGTTGCGAGTAGCTATCATTTTGTGCAGGTACGAGGGACTTGTGCGTGGCCTCCTACTGGATTGATATCTTGGTTCTCAAAAACTGAGGGAAATACTTACGCTACTTTGCTGCATCAACCTCTCCTCTTTGGGGAAATCCAACGCAGTGCTCAAGAGGTAGCAGGGGCGCGCCCTACCCCCCTTGGCGCGCCCCCTGCCTCTCCGCTGCCCATCTTCTGCTATATGAAGTCTTTCGTCCGAAGAAAAAAAATAAGCAAGCTTTCGGGATGAGACTCCGCCGCCACAAGGCGGAACCTTGGCAGAACCAATCTAGGGCTCTGGCGGAGCTGTTCTACCGGGGACACTTCCCTCCGGGAGGAGGAAATCATCGCCATCATCATCACCAATGCTCCTCTCATCGGGAGGGAGGCAATCTCCATCAACATCTTCACCAGCACCATCTCCTCTCAAACCCTAGTTCATCTCTTGTATCCGATTCTTGTCTCTAAGTCTGAGATTGGTACTTGTAGGTTGCTAGTAGTGTTGATTACTCCTTGTAGTTGATGCTAGCTGGTTTATTTGGTGGAAGATCATATGTTCAGATCCTTTATGCATATTAATACTCCTATGATTATGAACATGAATATGCTTTGTGAGTAGTTACGTTTGTGCCTGAGGACATGGGAGAAGTCTTGCTATTAGTAGTCATGTGAATTTGGTATTCGTTCGATACTTTGATGAGATGTATGTTGTCTCTCCTCTAGTGGTGTCTTGTGAACGTCGACTACATGACACTTCACCATTATTTGGGCCTAGAGGAAGGAATTGGGAAGTAATAAGTAGATGATGGGTTGCTCGAGTGACAGAAGCTTAAACCCTAGTTTATGCATTGCTTCGTAAGGGTTTGATTTGGATCCATATGTTTCATGCTATGGTTAGGTTTACCTTAATACTTATTTTGTAGTTGCGGATGCTTGCAATAGGAGTTAATCATAAGTGAGATGCTTGTCCAAGTAAGGACAGCACCCAAGCACTGGTCCACCCACATATCAAATTATCAAAGTACCGAACGCGAATCATATGAACGTGATGAAAACTAGCTTGACGATAATTCCCATGTGTCCTCGGGAGCGCTTTTCTCTATATAAGAGTTTATCCAGGCTTGCACTTTGCTACAAAAAGGATTGGGCCACCTTGCTACACTTTATTTACTTGTGTTACTTGTTGCTCATTACAAATTACCTTATCACAAAACTATCTGTTACCTATAATTTCAGTGCTTCCAGAGAATACCTTGCTGAAAACCGCTTATCATTTCCTTCTACTCCATGTTGGGTTTGACACTCTTACTTATCGAAAGGACTACAATAGATCCCTTATACTTGTGGGTCATCAGAATCCACTAACAAGGTTGATCAAGTCTTGTTAACAAACTCATTCTGAATAACATGGAATAGGAGAAATTTCGAATAACACTATGTTAACTCAACGGGGATATGCATGTCCCCTATAATAAGAATATCATATTTCTTTTTGACAGTAGGAAGAGGACATTCAAAACCTCCAAAAATAACCGATGTAATTTTTCCAATAGAATTGATATTGTGGACTTGAGGTTGTTTCCTTGGAAAGTGTAACGTATGCTCATTACCATTAACATGAAAAGTGACATTGCCTTTGTTGCAATCAATAATAGCCCCTGCAGTATTCAAAAAGGGTCTTCCAAGAATAATAGACATACTATCGTCCTCGGGAATATCAAGAATAACAAAGTCCGTTAAAATAGTAATGTTTGCAACCACAATAGGCACATCCTCACAAATACCGACATGTATAGAAGTTGATTTATCAGCCATTTGCAAAGATATTTCAGTAGGTGTCAACTTATTCAAATTAAGTCTACGATATAAAGAGAGAGGCATAACACAAACGCCGGCTCCAAGATCACATAAAGCAGTTCTAACATCATTTCTTTTAATGGAGCATGGTATAGTGGGTACTCCTGGATCTCCTAACTTCTTTAGTATTCCACCCTTAAAAGTGTAATTAGCAAGCATGGTGGAAATTTCATCTTCCGGTATCTTTCTTTTATTAGTAAAAATTTCTTTCATATATGGCATAAGGATTCATTTTGAGCATACCAGTCAAACGCATACGTAAAAAGATAGGTCAAATCATTTCAGCGAAGCGCTCAAACTCCTCATCATCCTTTTTCTTGGATGGTTTGGGAGGAAAAGGCATGGGTTTCTGAACCCATGGTTCTCTTTCTTTACCGTGCTTCCTAGCAACAAAGTCTCTCTTATCATAACATTGATTCTTTGATTGTGGGTTATCAAGATCAACAACAGGTTCAATTTCTACATCATTATCATTGCTAGGTTGAGCATCAACATGAACATCATCATTAACATTATCACTAGGTTCATGTTCATTACCAGATTGTGTTTCAGCATTAGAAATGGAAATATCATTGGGATTCTCAGGTGTGTCTACAACAGGTTCACTAGAAGCATGCAAAGTCCTATCATTTTTCTTTTTCTTCTTTTTAGAAGGACTAGGTGCATCAACATTATTTCTTTGAGAATCCTGCTCAATTATCATAGGGTGGCCCTCAGGATACAAAGGTTCCTGGGTCACTTTACCCCCTCTAGTTGCAACTCTAACAACAAAGTCATTATTCTTACTATTCAATTCATTGAGCAAATCATTCTAAGCTTTAAGTACTTGTTCTACTTGAGTGGTAACCATAGAAGCATGTTTACTAATGAGTTTAAGTTCACCTTCAACTCTAAACATATAGTCACTCAAGTTTTCAATCATATAAGCATTGCGTTTTTATTCTCTACCAACATAAGCATTGAAGTTTTGTTGCTTAACCATGAAGTTATCAAACTCATCCAAACATTGGCTAGCAAACTTAGTAGGAGGGATTTCAGCTATATCAGAGAATTTACCTTTACTATTGTGTCGGGTTATCAAGACCATGTGTTTCTTAATAGGAGATGGGTTAAAACCATGTATTTCTTCAACAGACGGTAAATTAAGACCATGTATTTCTTCAATAGGAGGTAAATTCTTAACATCTTCAGCTTTTATACCTTTTTCTTTAATAGATTTCTTTGCCTCTTGCATATCTTCAGGACTGAGAAATAGAACACCCCTTTTCTTCGGAGTTGGCTTAGGAATTGGTTCAGGAAGTGTCCACTTATTTTCATTGGTCAACATATTATTCAATAGAATCTCAGCTTGATCAACAGTTCTTTCCCTGAAAACACAACCAGCACAACTATCCAGGTGGTCTCTGGAAGCATTGGTTAGTCCATTATAAAAGATATCAAGTATTTCATTTTTCTTGAGAGGATGATCAGGCAAACCATTAAGTAATTGGAGAAGCCTCCCCCAAGCTTGTGGGAGACTATATTCTTCAATTTGCACAAAATTATATATTTCCCTTAAAGCAGCTTGTTTCTTATGAGCGGGGAAATATTTAGCAGAGAAGTAGTAAATCATATCATGGGGACTACGCACACAACCAGGATCAAGAGAATTAAACCATATCTTAGCATCACCCTTTAATGAGAACGGAAATATCTTAAGGATATAATAGTAGCGAGTTTTCTCATCATTAGTAAACGGGTTGCTATATCACTTAATTTAGTAAGATGTGCCACAACAGTTTCAGGTTCATAGCCATAGAAAGGATCAGATTCAACCAAAGTAATTATATCAGGATCAATAGAGAATTCATAATCCTTATCAGTAACAAAGATAGGTGAAGTAGCATAAGTAGGATCATATTTCATTCTAGCATTTAGAGATTTTTGTTTCAGCTTAGCTAATAATTTCTTAAGATCGCTTCTATCATTGCAAGCAAGAAAGTCTCTAGCAGTTTCTTCATCCATAACATAATCCTCAGGCACAACAGGCAATTCATATCTAGGGGGAGAGTCTTCATCATCACTTTCATCAATATTATCAGTTTCAATAATTTCATTCTCTCTAGCCCTAGCTAGTTGTTCGTCAAGAAATTCACCACGTGGCACAGTAGTATCAAGCATAGAAGTAGTTTCATCATAAGTATCATGCACAGAAGAAGTGGCATCATCAATAACATGCGACATATCAGAATTAATAGCAGAAGCAGGTTTAGGTGTCGCAAGTTTACTCAAAACAGAAGGTGAATCCAGTGCGGAGCTAGATGGCAGTTCCTTACCTCCCCTCGTAGTTGAGGGATAAATTTTAGTTTTCTCGTCTTTCAAGTTCCTCATAATGACCAGCAGATATAAATCCAAAGTGACTCAAAGAATAGAGCTATGCTACCCGGCAACAATACTTGAAAAATAGTCTTGATAACCCACAAGTATAGGGGATCGCAACAGTTTTCGAGGGTAGAGTATTCAAACCAAATTTATTGATTAGACACAAGGGGAGCCAAAGAATATTCTCAAGTATTAGCAGTTGTGTTGTCAATTCAACCACACGTGGATAACTTAGTATCTGCAGCAAAGTATTTAGTAGAAAAGTAGTATGGAAGTAACGGTAACGGTGGCAAAAGTAACAGCAGTAGTTTTGTAGTAATTGTAATAGTGGCAACGGAAAAGTAAATGATCGAAGAACAATATGTGAAAAGCTCGTAGGCATTGGATCGGTGATGGAGAATTATGCCGGATGCGGTTCATCATGTAACAGTCATAACATAGGGTGACACAGAACTAGCTCCAATTCATCAATGTAATGTAGGCATGTATCCCGAATATAGTCATACGTGCTTATGGAAAAGAACTTGCATGCCATCTTTTGTCCTACTCTCCCGTGGCAGCGGGGTCCTAACGGAAACTAAGGGATATTAAGGCCTCCTTTCAATATAGTACCGGACCAAAGCATTAACACATAGTGAATACATGAACTCCTCAAACTACGGTCATCACCGGGAGTGGTCCCTATTATTGTCACTTCGGGGTTGCCGGATCATAACACATAGTAGGTGACTATAGACTTGCAAGATAGGATCAAGAACTCACATATATTCATGAAAACATAATGGATTCAGATCTGAAATCATGGCACTCGGGCCCTAGTGACAAGCATTAAGCATAGCAAAGTCATAGCAACATCAATCTCAGATCCTAGTGGATAATAGGGATCAAACCCTAACAAATCTAACTCGATTACATGATAAATCTCATCCAACCCATCACCGTCCAGCAAGCCTACGATGGAATTACTTACGCACGGCGGTGAGCATCATGGAATTGGTGATGGAGGATGGTTGATGATGACGATGGCGACGGATTCCCCTCTCCGGAGCCCTGAACGGACTCCAGATCAGCCCTCCCGAGAGAGTTTAGGGCTTGGCGGCGGCTCCGTATCGTAAAACGCGATGAATCTTCCTCTCTAATTTTTTTCTCCCCTAACTCGAATATATAGAGTTGGAGTTGAGGTCGGTGGAGCTCCAGGGGGCCCATGAGGCAGGGGGGCGCGCCCACGGGGGCAGGCGCGCCTCCCACCCTCGTGGACAGGGTGTGGGCCCCCTTGCCTTGATTCTTTCGCCAATATTTTTTATTATTTCCAAAAATAATCTCTGTGAAGTTTCAGGTCATTCCGAGAACTTTTGTTTCTGCACAAAAATAACACCATGGCAATTCTGCTGAAAACAGCGTCAGTCCGGGTTAGTTCCATTCAAATCATGCAAGTTAGTGTCCAAAACAAGGGCTAAAGTGTTTGGAAAAGTAGATACGATGGAGACCTATCATTATTATCCAAAGAGGAACAAGCAACTAAGCTTGGGAATGGCCCTGAGGGGCATCCTCTATTTCTTCTAACGACCATCGGTATTTTACATGGAGCTATATTTTTATTCGTCACATATCATGAGTTTTGCTTGGAGCGTCTTGTATTATATGAGTCTTTGCTTGTTTTGCTTTTTATTTTGTGTCATCTATCCTTGTTGGACACACCTATTTGACAGAGCCAACATTATGCTAGAATTTCTCTTTGTGCTTCACTTAAATCTTTTTGAGCAATGGAATTGCTCTGGTGCTTCACTTATATCTTTTTGAGCATGGTGTGCTTTAGTAAAATTTTCGAAGAAATTTTCTCATGCTTCACTTAAATTATTTTGAGAGAAGGAAATTTTTATGCTCATGTTCTTCACTTAAGTTGTTTGAGCTATAAAAAGCAACATATTGAATTAGTCCCAAGGTGATAGATATTCAAGAAGGATATAATAAAAACTTTCATGAAGACCATTGGACAAATTAAACTTGATTCTTTGTAATAGTTTTGCGAAATGATGACAGTGATATGTGAAGGAAATATTCCCTAGAGAAAATAATAAAGTTGTTATTTATATTTTCTTATATCATGATAAATGTTTATTATTCATGCTAGAATTGTATTAACCGGAAACTTAGTACATGTGTGAATACAGAGACAAAACAGAATGTCCCTAGTATGCCTCTGCTTGACTAGCTCGTTAATCAAAGATGGTTAAGTTTCCTAACCATAGACATGTGTTGTCATTTGATGAATGGGATCACATCATTGGGGGAATCATGTGATGAACAAGACCCATCCTTTAGCTTAGCATGTTGATCGTTCAGTTTTATTGCCATTGCTTTCATTATGACTTATACATGTTCCTCTGACTATGAGATTATGCAACTCCCGAATACCGGAGGAACACCTTGTGTGCTATGAAACGTCACAACGTAACTGGGCGATTATAAAGATGCTCTACAGGTGTTTCAGATGGTGTTTGTTGAGTTGGCATAGATCGAGATTAGGATTTGTCACTCCGATTGTCGGAGAGGTATCTCTGGGCCCTCTCAGTAATGCACATCACTATAAGCCTTGCAAGCAATGTGACTAATGAGTTAGTTACGGGATGACGCATTACGGACCGAGTAAAGAGACTTGCCGGTAATGAGATTGAACTAGGTATGATGATACCGACGATCGAATCTCAAGCAAGTAACATAACGATGACAAAGGGAACAAACGTATATTGTTATGCGGTTTGACCGATAAAGATCTTCGTAGAATATGTAGGAACCAATATGAGCATCCAGGTTCCGCTATTGGTTATTGACCAGAGATGAGTCTCGGTCATATCTACATAGTTCTCGAACCCGTAGGGTCCGCACGCTTAACGTAATGATGATCAGTACTATGAGATTATGTGTTTTGATGTACCGAAGGTAGTTCAGAGTCCCGGATGTGATCACGAACATGACGAGGAGTCTCGAAATGGTCGAGACATGAAGATTGATATATTGGAAGGTTATGTTTGGACACCGGAAAGGTTTCGGATAGGTTCGGGCATTTACCGGAGTACCGGGGGGTTACCGGAACCCCCCGGGGAGTCAGTGGGCCTTCATGGGCCTTAGTGGAAGAGAGGAGGAGGCGGCCAAGTGGTGGGCGCGCCCCCCAAGCCCAATCTGAATTGGGGACGGGGGCCGGCCCCCCTTTCCTTCTTCCCCTCTTCCCTTCCTTCCCCCTCCTAGTTGGACTTGGAAAGGGGGGAAACCTACTCCTAGTAGGAGTAGGAATCCCCCCTTGGGGCGCGCCATAGGAGGACGGCCCTCCCCCTCCTCTACTCCTTTATGTACGGGGGAGGGGGCACCCCATAAACACACAAGTTGATTCTTAGCCGTGTGCGGTGCCCCCATCCACATATTTCCACCTCGGTCATATTGTCGTAGTGCTTAGGGGAGGCCCTGCGTCGGTAACTTCATCATCACCGTCAACACGCCGTCGTGCTGACAAAACTCTCCCTCGACCTCAGCTGGATCTAGAAGTTCGAGGGACGTCACCGAGCTGAATGTGTGCACATCGCGGAGGTGCCGTGCGTTTGGTACTTGATCGGCTGCATCGCGAAGACGTTCGACTACATCGACCGCATTACTTAACGCTTCCGCTTTCGGTCTACGATGGTACAAGGACACACTCTCCCCGCTCATTGCTATGCTTCTCCTAGATAGATCTTGCGTGATCGTAGGATTTTTTTTGAAATACTACTTCCCCAATAGTGGCATCCAAGCCAGGTCTATGCGTAGATGTTATGTGCACGAGTATAACCCAAAGAGTTCTGGGCGATAATAGTCATACTGCTTACCAGCATGTCATACTTTGATTCGGCGGTATTGTTGGATGAAGCGGCCCAGACCGACATTTTTTTATACATGACAGTATTCATGAGACTGGTTCTACCGCCGTGCTTTGCACACAGACGGCTAGTGGGTGTCTGTTTCTCCAACTTTAGTTGAATCGAGTGTGACTACGCCCGGTCCTTGTTGAAGGTTAAAGCAGAACACTTGACAAAAAATCGTTGTGGTTTCGATGCGTAGGTAAGAACGGTTCTTCCTAAGCCTGTAGCAGCCACGTAAAACTTGCAACAACAAAGTAGAGGACGTCTAACTTGTTTTTGCAGGGCTTGCTGTGATGTGATATGGTCAGGACATGATGATATATAAATTGTTGTATGAGATGATCATGTTTTGTAACGGTTATCGGCAACTGGCAGGAGCCATATGGTTGTCGCTTTATTGTATGAAATGCAATCGCCATGTAATTGCTTTACTTTATCACAAAGCGGTAGCGATAGTCGTAGAAGCAATAGTTGGCGAGACGACAATGATGCTTCGATGGAGATCAAGGTGTCAAGCCGGTGACGATGGTGATCATGACGGTGCTTTGGAGATGGAGATCAAAGGCACAAGATGATGATGGCCATATCGTATCACTTATTTGATTGCATGTGATGTTTATCCTTTATGCATCTTATTTTTCTTAGTACGGCGGTAGCATTATAAGATGATCTCTCACTAAATTTCAAGGTACAAGTGTTCTCCCTGAGTATACACTGTTGCTACAGTTCGTCTGTAACATCCCAAATTTTCAATTTGGAGGTTATACATATGTCATCATATGCATATCATATTTTATTTGCATTTTGGTTTGTGATCCTAGAAATCTTAAGCAACTCAAGGACCCAAATAGAGAGTTGGGGATTTCATTATTTTCATATTTGATTTTTTTCTCAAATTTGAAAAGAGGATCATTTTGGTTTTAATATTTTTCTTTCCAATTATTTCCAAAATTAAAAATAAAGGAGAGAAGATAATATGACTCCTTCAAAAGAGAGGAATATTGGAGGAATTTTTTAAATCAAATAAATATTTTATTTGGATTTTATTTGAATTAAAAAATATGCATTTATGAAAATTGCATTTAGGCCGTAAAATGTTCACTTTGTTCTAAAGATTTTATTTAGACGGTGAAAATTGTTTTGGAATTTTTAAGGATTTTTTTATATTTTTTATTAGGATTTTCTTTGGAGGAATTTATTTTTAAAAAAATACGCGCGTCGAATAGGGCCGGCCCAGCCGAGCCAGGCCAAGGCCCAGCCGCCGCCACCTCCTTCCCCACGCCCGAGCCGGACTCCGGCGGGAGTCCGGGAGCGCCCCGCCGCCGCCGCTTGGCCCTTTGGCCAAGTCAGACCCCTCCCCCTCCTATAAGTACCGCCACCGCCGCCCCCTCTCCACCCCGTCCCAAGCGGCCGCCCACCGCAGCCCGCGCCGCAGCCGCCGCCGCTGTTGGATGTGGGGTTCCGGCAAACCCTTGAGGTTCGAACACTGGGTGCGCGCGAAGTCTTTTCCTCCTACCGTTCTATGCCCTTGCTCGCTAAGATCTCGCGGACGAACTCGATGAACTAACAATGCAAAGAGACACGAGATTTATACTAGTTTGGGCCACCGTTCTGGTGTAAAACCCTACTCCAGTGTGGTGGGGGTGGATTGCCTCTTGGGCTGGTGATGAACAGTACAGAGGGAAGAACAGCCTCCTGAGGTTGAGGTGTTCTTGTGCTTGCGGACTTGTGCGCGTCTCTTGATCCTCTTCTCTACTATGGTGGCTAGACCTATTTATAGGGGCCCTGGTCCTCTTCCCAAATATTGAGCGGGAAGGGAAACAACAACGGCGGGCAAATTTGAAGGGGGACAGCTAGTACAAGCTATCCTGACAAAAGCGGTCTTCGCCTGCGAAAAGGTCTATGGTGACGCCGTCTTGAGCTCCACAATGACCTCCGTCTTGCCGTCCTACTGGTCTTGGTCTCGTTGCACCGATATAGCAATCTTTTCCTGATGCCTCGATACTCCTCGCCTACGCTGGCCTCCGTACCACCAAAGAGGAAACAAGGACGTTGCGCGCGCTGGCGCCCGCCTGGTGCCGATCGTCATGGCTCACGTCACGAGAGCCTCGTGAGGTTTGTCCCGCCTTGATATCTATGCTCCTTGTGAGCCTGCCTGACTAGGCCATTCTTGAGGAGGACTTGCGTCGTCCGCCTCGTGAGGCTTGGCCCCTCGCGAGGGTCTTGGATGCCTTGTTGATGAAGATGGGTTGTATGGCCTGCTGGCTTAGCAACGCCGTGGGCCGGAGGTATGCAAGTCTAGGGACCCCCGTTCCCAGAACGCCGACAGTAGCCCCCGGGCCCAAGGTGCGCTCGGGCTTGGCTTCGCGGCGAAGCCAAGGGTCAAGTATGGAGCACCACGGGCCCCAAAAGCCTGCGGCCTCGGTTGACGCGTGGCGGTTGATTGGGCGTGGGCGTCCCCGCTTCCCCACGCTGCCTCGGCAACTGATTGACCTGACAAAAGACTAGCGCAGGCAGCGCTTGCCTTCATTGCTGCTTCCTCGCCTCGCTCCAGATCCCCTTTCTTACTCCTCGCCGCCGGTACCTTCGGATCTGTTCCACTCTCATCCTGTATCAGCAATCCATGGCGCCGCGCAAGGTCAGGACTTCCTCAGGACCAGCTTGGTATGAGCCGGCCCTCGAGACGCCCACCATCACGGAGAAAAGCCTCGCCTCCGTGCGCCTGCTGACGGCGGGCGAGAGCAACGAGCGGGGGGAGACCAAGCTCCGGCTTGCCTCCGACGTGCCAGAGCCTGAGGGAAGCACCTTTTTCCACTTCTTCTCGAGCAGCGTTGCCGTCGGGTTGGTTCCTCCCTTCTCCGATTTCTTTTACGAAGTTCTCGACCACTACGGGCTGCAGGCGCTGCATCTGTATCCCAACTCTGTCCTCCTCCTGTCCATCTTCGCCTACTACTGTGAGGCGTACCTGGGTGTGATGCCGTCCGTGGCGCTCCTGCGCCATTTCTTCTTCCTCCGTATCAGCAATACGCACATCTCCGGAAGCGCTAACTTCGTCGCATGCGGCAAGGCCAACTCGATCTCGAGCACCGAGAAGAGGGCCGACAACATTCGATCCAAATGGGTCATGATGGACGCCAAGCGTGCCGATCCGCGTCTGGTGTTGCCAACGGCGGCGCCCTCTTCCAACGGGGGGTGGCCCAAGGCGGAGCTTAATGACGAGCGGGCATCTCTAGTGTTGGGGCAGATGATGACCGACCTGAAGCGAGGCAATGCGAGGACTGCCAAGGTGACGGGGGCGATGCTCCTGAGGGGGTTCTTGATGCTGTGGGTTGCCCCACTCCAGGCGCACGCGCCCATTGTGGGAGCTTGAAGAGGAGGGGAGCAAGACCCGCCTGAGGCCTGGGGCCCTTCCTGGCGACGAATTGGATGCCGTTCTGCGCCTCATAGTTGGGGACAACCAGGAATACATGCCTAGCACCTTCGTTTCCTTTGTTCCAACGCAGGGACTAGGAGGAATTCGTCGCCTCCAGGCCGACCTTCGACGCGTGTGGGCTGGTGCCGCCGGCGCTTCCTGGAGCCCCTACGGCACCAAAACCGGTGGAAGTGTCTTCTGACGAGTCCCGCGGGGAAGGGGAAGAGGAGGTGGACTCAGATAAGACTCTGGAAGAGGTGGGGGAGACTTCCCCTCTGAGCAAGGCCGAGATCCTCCATGCCCTTCCTGCCGATGCCGAGGTCGACGCCCGCCAAGGGGAGAGGGAGCAGACCCTCATCCCGATGAGGGGTAGGTCGTCGTTGGTTGCTCGTGATGCCGCCTCCGTCCTGACGCCTCCTGGGGCTAGCTCCGGTTCTACCTCTGCACCCCCTGGCGCCGCCGGAGCCCGAACGCCTCCACCTCAGGTCCCGAAGCTATCAGGCTTCAAGCTTCCCAAGCGGAAGTATGTTGCGGTGGATTAGTAAGTGTCTTGAGCTTCCCCTTGTCCATGTTTGTAATCATCATTTCCTGATGCTTGCCCTTGGTTGATCAGGCCGACATCTTCGGCGAAGAAGAGGAAGGAAGACGCAGCGGCCGTGCCTCCCTCCGCGGAGAAAGGAGGCAGCAGCGCCCGTATCTCCCCAGCCGGATCATCCTCGCGGGGCCAAGAGGAGCATCGCCGCGTGGAATCAGCCCCCATGGTCCCACTGGCTCCGGAGGTGCCGGCGCCTGGTGCGGCTAACGAGGTCCTAGCTGCTCTGGAACCCGCAATCGCCCAGGCCCTGGTGACGGTGTCGCCTCCTCCAACTGATGCACCTCCACTCCCAGGTTCTTCTGCACCTGCTGCTTTTCTGGAACGTGCTCTTTCGGAGATGACCCAGCTGCAGGCGGATCTCCGGGGCGCGGACCCTCGCCTGATGGCCGGGTGCCTGGAGCTGGCTTCACTCCGACTTGGCGGTTCGCGTGGCGCTAAGTCAGGCCACAACATCTTCCGATAAGGAGAAGCAGAGTGTCGTCGACGCTGCAGCCGATTGTGAGGTGGCACTAAAGGACGCCAAGGCCGCACGCGACCGCTGCCAAGAGCTGGAGGATGAGCCGAGGAGCCTGTGCGACCAGCACGCCAAAGAAGCACGCTGCAGCCAGGCAAAGGAGGAGGAGGTGAAGGCCTGGGAGGACGCCGTCAAGGACCGTGACGCTGAGCTGGCGGAGTGGAGAAGACGCAGGCCACCGAGCGCAGCCGGTTGGAAAGGCTGGAGCGGAAGGCGGAGGCAAGGGAGGCCGATCTTGACGCCAAGGCACGAGTCCTGGCCAAAGATCGTGCGGCCTTCGCCAACCTCAAGGAGAGGTCTCGCAAGGCGCTGAAGACGCTCTACGAGCACGGCCTGGAGAAGTCGCTGGCCACCAACGAGGATGGCCTCGCCCGGCTTCTTCCTCTCTTGCTGAAGGCGCTTGAGGAGGTCGTTGATGGCCTCGGTCCCATGGCGGAGGCCGAACGCTGACCCGCGTCTTCAGCCACCTACACCTTTGCGACCCCAACGCTTGCCTTGACGAGCCGCTGGAGCCTGTAGCCTAAGATCAATGCGAGGTCGCCGCCGCAGCCGTGCAAGGTCAGGTGGAGGCCTGCTGAAGAAGTTCCGCGGCTTTGTCTCCACTCCTTTGTCCGGCGATGTCGCCGATCCTGCAGCTGGTGGTGAAGGTGAAGACAAAATTGCTCCGTAGGCGACGGCGATGTCTAGAGGTGACATGTGGCTATTCTTCCCGTTCCCTTCCTGCAACATGTATCAGGCCTCGTGGAGGTGTTTAGACTTTTCATTTGGTATTGTGAGGACAATATGTTTGTAATATTTGCTTCGAGATTTTGCGATTTCCTTCCTATTTGCTTGCGTTCTGCGTCGGCAGAGCCCGGCCCCGCGCATACCTCAACCGCCATTGGGCCTACCGGAGACCAGGATGGACCAAGGAGTGAGGGGCTACGTGACCAGTTAGGCTCATGAGTCGCGATGCTCAGGAGTCCCCCTTGACGCACAAACAGCTTATAGGGAGAGTTCGCGAGGATAGATTAATGTTCTACATCGGCAGAGCCCGGCCCCGCGCATACCTCAACCGCCATTGAGCCGACCGGAGACCAGGACGGACCAAGGAGTGAGGGGCTACGTGACCAGTTAGGCTGCTGAGTCGCGATGCTCAGGAGTCCCCCTTGACGTGCAAACAATTTCCATACCTGCCCTCGCCGAGGCCTCGGGAGGGGCGCGCGACGCCCAGGTCCGGGAGACCTGGTTGGGTGGCGTGCGCTTGGGCGTGACCCGAGCGCAGCCCCCGTGCCCAGCCCCCTCGCGTGGCTCTCCCGAGGGGAGGCGTTGCGGTGAGGCTGGACGCTGAGCTCTGGGATCCCTAAGGTTAGTACGACCGTGGGGCCGCCCTCAGTTGTTTATCACCAGCGCGGAGAATAGTGCTTCCGCTTGTGCATGGGCATAGCCGCTCCTCAGTAGTGTCGACGGCTAGCGGGGAGCATGGTGCTTCCACTTGTGCATGGGATGGGGGGCCCCCTCCGGGAGAAGCCCCCGGGGCGTGTACAGCCCCGCCCTAACACGTGGCTTGCACGGCAGGGCTGCGAGGTGTATCTGGGCACTCGTGAGCCAGCGCGGGACTCACGAGGCCCTACCTCAAGGCGGGTTGCGCCTGGTCTTGAGTCTTAGTGACTGTGCGTTCCTACAAGGCGGTTAGATGCAAGCACTCTACGTCCTCGGGTCCCAGCCCTCGAGCGAGCTCAGCCACCGCTAGTATGCCAGGTCGCGATGCCGTGGTCAAGGTCAGGGGGTGAGGGCTGGAGAGCCAGTAAGAGCTCCTAAGTCGCGATGCTCAGGAGCCCCCTTTTAACGCGCAAGCGAATTGCATAGGACGAACATGCCCATGGCGGGCGGCGATCGAGCGAGCGATAGCCGTGGGCAGGTTAAGCATGGAAAGCAGAACAACTTAGGTAAATGCAGGAAGATACATGCCACTGGGTCCGGCCCGAGCGGCTTGGGGATGATGCAGCCCGAGGGGTGCCCCCATCAAGGTAAGATAAAGACATGAGAAAAAGGGATACATGCCGCAGGGACGAACCCACGCGGCCTAGGAATAATGCAGCCCGAGGGGCGCTCCCAGCTAAACGAGCTCGGAAGATGTCACCTTGTTCTGTAGACGAAGTAGAGTTGGTGCAGTTGAAGGCGTACATCGAAGAAATGACTCCTCACGAGCCACCGGAGCCCTGAGCCTCGGGAGGCTTTGGGGGCTTGTGAGGTTCCTTGAAGACCGTCTCCATTTCCTCCAGGACGGCGTGGTACCTGGCCTCCTGAGCCACCAGGACATGTCGCATGTTGCGCTGATAGGCTGACGCCACGCTCGGCAAACTGAAGGGCATGCGAACATAGCTGTGTGGTGGGCCCTCACAGCAGCCCACACACGAAGGCCAGAAGCGCTCTTGAGATGTGGCCCTGCTGAACCCGTCGACATCGATGCAGACACGCAGCCTAGCATCCTTGCCGGGATGGGGAGCTACGCCTCGTGAGCGGCTATCGCTGCGCATAGCTCTTGCGTCTTGCAGTTCCTAGGTGGTCTTCGTGATGAACTCCTAAGTGGTGGGCACTCCTTGCCCTGTGCTCTCCTGAGGGACGCGTGTCGCGAAGCACGCCTCCAAGTGTTGCCCATGCGCCTCCCTCGTGAGGTTGGCAAGGTCTGAGGCCCTCTAGAAGAGAGCCCCCGAGCCCTGCCCGAGGAGGGCGCTGGCCGCGCCTTCCTATGCAATGGAGGGAGGCGCCCCTGAGACGGGCGTTGATCCTGACGAGGCTCCTGTCGCGACGCCATCCTCCTGAGGTCCTGCGCGGCGCATCTACTTCTTCTTGGCGATGGTCTCCGGAGGGCCCTCGCTTCTGCTGTCAGGGTCGCTGATTGCTGCAGCTTGGAAGGCGCGCTCAAGGGAGCACACCGCATCTCTCTCTTCACATGGCACCGTGATGATTCCGCCGCTTCCCGGCATCTTGAGGATGTTGTAGCCGTGGTGGGTGACCGCCATGAACTTGGCCAGGGCCGGATACCCGAGGATGGCGTTGTACGGCAGGCGGATGTGCGCGTCGTCGAAGTCGATGAGCTCGGTGCGGTAGTTCTTGCGCTCCCCGAAGGTGACAGGCAGGCGGACCTTCCCTATCGGCGTGGTGGAACCGTCGGTCACTCCTGAGAAACGCTTGGTAGGTTAGAGCTGATCATATGGCACTTGGAGGTTGTCGAACGTGTCAACGGACAGGACGTTGAGCCTTGCGCCGCCGTCGATGAGGGTCTTGGTAACCTATGCATTGCTGATGACTGGGGAGCACAACATCGGGAGAGCGCCGGCGATGGCTGCGCACTTGAGCTGATCTACCGAGTTGAAAGTGATGGCGCATTGGAACCACTTGAGCGGGCGCGTGCCCTCGAG
Organism: Aegilops longissima; assembly: GCA_021605205.1. Taxonomy (NCBI): domain Eukaryota; kingdom Viridiplantae; phylum Streptophyta; class Magnoliopsida; order Poales; family Poaceae; genus Aegilops; species Aegilops longissima. Next base: position 541,440,356 of record CM038677.1, on the reverse strand, counting down.
CTTGGGAAGCACCGCGTTCACTTCGCGAGTGAACTGTTTGAAGATGCGCTGAGAGGCTTTGGCCTGGGCGCCGCCCAAGATGCAGGCGATTGCGCGCGGCTCCTGGAAGCCCCCAGCCCCTTCGTCCTGATGGTGGTCTTCGTTCCTTCTCGGTGGCAGCAGTGGGGGGAGACCGGTGTTGCCTTGGGGGCGATCCTCACGAGGCTGATCCCTCCAGGAGCCCTCGCGAGGATGGTCCTACCAGCGGTCCTCACGAGGCATGTTGCGCCATTCATGGCATGGGCCACGATCGTCCCAGCGTCCGCCTGCATGTCCTCCTCCACGGCCGTAGCCCCGATCGCTGCGCTCGGGGCGTCGACCGAAGCGTCCTTCTCGTATGGCTCTGAGCTCTTGACAGTCACTAGTGTTGTGGGTGTTGAGGTTGTGGAAGGCACAGAACGGTCGGCTGTTATTGGATAACTTGGGCTGATCTCTGCCCCGCTTGGTGTCGGGCTCCGCTGCGAGGACAACCTCCTCCTTGCGCTTCACGTCCTTGACCTTGGCCTTCTTCTCCTCTGTAGCCGCAGCTGGCAGCTCGAGGAGGGAGAGGCGCTCCTCCTCAGCTCTCGCGCACTTAGTCGCCAGATTGAACAGCTCCTGAGATGTTCACAGCTCCTCATAGATAGCGAGCTCTTCCTTCATCTTGATGTCACGGACGCCATCGGAGAACGCGGAGATGATGGCCTCGTCCGTGACCTTGGAGATCTTGAGGCGAGTGTTGTTGAACCGCTGGATGTACTTCTGGAGGGTTTCTCCTGGTTGTTGCTTGATGCGGCGCAAGTCACCCGCGGCCGGCGGGCGGTCGCGAGTGCCCTGGAAGTTGGCGACGAAGCGGTCACGCAACTCGTCCTAGGAGGAGATCGAGCCGTGCTGCAGGTTCAGGCGCCAGGAGCGGGCTCCATCCTTGAGAGCCATGGGAAACCAATTTGCCATGACCTTCTCATCGCCGTTGGCCGCTGAGGGAGTCCTGGATTAGGGGGTGTCCAGATAGCCGGACTACCATCATCAGCCGAACTATCATTGGCCGGACTATCATCATCGACCGGACTCCAAGACTATGAAGACACAAGATTGAAGACTTCGCCCGTGTCCGGATGGGACTTTCCTTGGCGTGGAAGGCAAGCTTGGCGTCTGGATATGTAGATCTCCTACCATTGTAACCGACTCTATGTAACCCTAGCCCTCTCCGGTGTCTATATAAACCGGATGGCTCTAGTCCGTAGGACGATCATCACAACAACCCTTACAATCATACCATAGGCTAGCTTCTAGGGTTTAACCTCCTTGATCTCGTGGTAGATCCACTCTTGTAAACATCCACAATATCAATATCAATCGAGCAGGACATAGGGTTTTACCTCCATCAAGAGGGCCCGAACCTGGGTAAAACATCGTGTCCCTTGTCTCATGTTACCATCCGCCTAGACGCACAGTTCGGGACCCCCTACCCGAGATCCGCTGGTTTTGACACCGACATTGGTGCTTTCATTGAGAGTTCCTCTGTGTCGGACAACAACGACGCAGTCCTGGGTGAGGCTTTTCTCCCCGGACAGATCTTCGTATTCGGCGGCTTCGCACTGCGGGCCAACTCACTCGGCCATCTCGAGCAGATCGAAAGCTACGCCCCTGGCCGTCAGGTCAGGTTTGGAAGCCTAAACTTCACGGCCGATATCCGCGGGGACTTGATCTTGATGGATCTGAGCCACACCGAAGCGTGCAGCGGCTGTCACGATGGGCATGACCTAACTCGCCGCGGACAGCACCTTGGAGGTCAAGACGAATCCGCTCCGAACCATAGTCCGGAGCCGATCGCTCGGATCGAGGACGGATGGCTGGACACCTCCTCGGGAGCCGCAACTGCTACGGCGATGGAGCCGAACACTTACCTTGTCCCGCATAAAGCTCATGACTCCTAGGTGTCGGACTCTCTACCGGACTCCGAACCTCCTGCGCCCCTGCCAGTCGAATCCGATTGGGCGCCGATCATGGAATTCACCGCTGCAGACATCTTTCAGCACTCGCCCTTCGGCGATATCATAAATTCACTAAAGCATCTCGCTATCCGAAGAGCCTGGCGAACTACGGCCGGGATGGTTGGGACGCGACGGCGAAGAAATTCAGAGCCCACCCACCACCCACTTCAGAGCCACCATCGACGATTTAACCAACGTGCTTTCGACTACGACTCAAGACATCGACGGTATGGGCGGCGATGCCGGAGACTACCAGAAACCAGTGCCTACAGACACCGAAGACCACCTCGTCATCGACATATACATGGTGGACACCCCAAAGGGAAGCGATAACGAGGAACAACGGGACGCGGCAGAGGATAATCCCGCCGATAAAGAACCAAAACGACGACGTAGATGCCGCCCTAAGTCCCGCCTCGATCAAAGCAGCCTTCCTAATGACCCAGCGATAGAGCAGGGCAAACCAGCGGACGACGAACAGGACGAACCGGATAATCAACCCCTTCACGGAGCAATCAACAGTTCGGACATAACACCGGAGCATAAGAACATATACAAAAAACTCGTCGCCACTGCAAGAAGTTTGAAGAAAGCAAAACGGAAGCTCAAAACAGCAGAAGACACGCTCAGAATGAAGTGGAGCAAAGTGTTCAAGACCGCAGACAAATATGGCAATGGCCATCAAACTAAGAGCTACCCGAAGCGCAAGTTGCTGCCAGAATTTGACGAGGAAGCCATAGAGCCTTCACAGTCTAAAATAAAGAGGCCACTGGCGGATAGACGCCGATGATGTGCCAAAAGCGACAAGCGGGCCGCAGCACAAGCGAATTATATTCACAGGAAAACGGACGGCCCAACTAGGTCCATCTACAGGCCAAAAAGAGGGCCCTGTGAAGCAACACAACACAACAAGTGTTCAAGACAGCGGCACACCCAAATCAGGGGCGCCAGACACCCGCTATGTTTTACCGATGAGGTGCTGGATCATGAATTTCCAGCAGGTTCAAACCCATGAACATAGAGGCATACGACGGCACAACAGACCCCGAGTCTGGATAGAAGATTACATACTACACATACACATGGCTAGAGGAGATGATCTCCACGCCATAAAATACCTACCCTCAAGCTCAAAGGGCCAGCTCGGCATCGCTAAAAAGCCTCCCGAAAACATCATTGGAAGTTGGGAAGAACTTGAGGACGCGTTTAGAGCAAATTTTCAAGGGACTTATGTCCGCCCTCCGGATGCGATTTATCCGAGTCATATAACTCAACAGCCCGGAGAGTCGTGGCACAAAATCTGGAACAGGTTTCTTACCAAAAAGAACCAAATAGTCGAATGTCCGGACGCGAAGCCTTAGCAGCTTTTAAACACAACGTCCGAGACGAATGGCTCGCCAGACACCTCGCCAAGAGAAGCCAAGAACAATGGCCGCTAACAAGCCTCATGACGCGCTTTTGCTAGAGAAGACAGCTGGCTAGCAAGATGCAGCACCAGCGACCAGTACATCCGAGATCGAGATGGAACGGAAAGTCATGGCGCAGGAAAGATCAGCGCCGGAATAAAGAAAAAAGCCCAAAGGGCACGGCGGTCAACGCCGGATTCAAAAGCTCGCGGCCAAACAATAAAACACGGCCTCTTAAGGACAACAGAGACGAGCTATCAAATTTAAACAAAATTTTAGATCGGATATGTCAAATCCACAAGATACCCGGAAGGCCTCGCAAACCATACCAACCGAAATTGTTGGGTTTTTAAACAGTCCGGCAGACTCAAAGCCGGACACAAGGGGCTCGATGCGCCAAGCGAGGACGATGACGAACCCCACCAGCAGAGCACCGGAAGTCAAAAGACTTTCCCACAAGAAGTCAAAACAGTAAACTCGCTTCACGTGATAGTACGGAAAACCAACAACGGCACTCGCTAAGACAAGTGTCGCACGGCCCACCTCAGTGGAACACCGAGATTGGACATCAAAACCAATCACTTTCGACCATCTGGATTAGTCCAGAAGTATCCGGAACGCAGGATAGACTGCCCTGATATTGGATCCCATAATAAACAGACTGCAATTCATGCAGGTTTTGATGGACGGCGGCGTGACTTAAACCTGCTAGATCCGGACACAATCCGCAAGTTGGGATAGACCATACTGCAATTCGGCATAGCCGCACTTCCTTCAAAGGAGTGGCGCCAGGCCCTTACGCCAGGTGCACAGTTTCATTATTACTAGAAGTTGTGTTGGTCACCGACAACTTCCGACGAGAAAAGCTAACCTTTCATGTCGCCCCATTTAAAAGTAGCTATCAAGCATCACTGGGACGGGAAGCTTTCGTCCGCTTCAATGCAATACCACATTACGCGTCTCTTACACTTAAAATGCCCGGTCCACGTGGCATCATTTCATTAAAAGGTCGCCTGAGGCCCTGGGCACGGATGGACGAGTCCGGAATAAATAAGCTAGGGGCTACCTAGCCGCACATCCCTTCACAAGGGTTTGCACATATAAGCCATAATGAGCTAGCATAGGCTCAGCTTTCTTAATCTATATTTCAATTTTTTATGCACTTTCTCGCACGATTTCTTTTCCAACCAAGTTCCTCTCTTTTTACAGATGAACAGCATGCACACCCGTCCAGGATACGGCACAACGGAGACACAGGCGCAGATGTGCGAGAGGGACCCGTGTAAGGACTCTTTTCGGACTAAGACCCTCGTAAACCTTTTTACTGTCTCTTGTTGCTATAATCCCTGGTTTATCATTATAACCAGAGTGGAGATCTGGCGTTTTGGCATCGGCCGCCAGTAAGAACCTGCCGCACACGGACACAAGGGGCTTAGGGCTTTGTTTTGCCCGCTATTATAAAGACCGAACACCTTCGGGAGTGTTCGGCGTCTCGAGTTAGGCCTTATATGCATCAGCTCCGAATCATGTCTTTGGTCAAATGTTGGGTTTGCCCGCTCCTTTGTTTTGCTGCCTTCGTTCCGTATCATCGGCTAACGCGCTCCGGAGAACTATCTGCGATTGTGCCCCGGTTAATTGGGCGAGCACCTCGATGAGAGAAAGCCAAAACTGACCGTCATGATACAGCGAGAGACTGGTCAACCACTCGATCAACCATGGGAATGTTTAGGATTCCCCGCTGACGAAGGGCCGCTTTCCGCCAGCACATACGCGCCCAATTCGGAGAGCGCTGGTGCCCCAGGGCTATGTCGTAGCCCCACCCTCGAACTCCATGGCTAAGTGAAAGTGATAAAGCATTATAGTCCGGTTGCCTCGCTTGCTACGCTACCACCTCCTTTACAGGACCGAGACATCGAATTAAGTGTGAAAACGCGATATTTTTTATGAACACCCCGCACCTTGTGCGTGGGGGCTGAAGCCGACGACTGCCATCTTTCGTGTTATACACACGATACATGAACGGCCGATAGGAGATATTCTATTACTTGAACGCACAAGTATAAAAGGCGCTTATATCATAAATATCGCTTTTACATCATATAAACGCTCATTCAACGTAACATTTTTGAGCACTCGCGACTCTATTACACGAGCACCACGCAGCGCTTCGCCAAAATAGTGCTCGGCGGGTAACCGTTATCATCCAACCGGGTCGCAACAGCGCTGGCATCCATCTCGTCCAATGTGTCTTCACATCGGCGAAGCGCCATCCGCGCCCTCTATGCAGGCCGACCGCTTATCGCTTTGATATGCGGCACCGCCCCAAGAAATTGCTGCAATAAGCCAAAGTAACTCTTCGGTGGGGCCTATCCGCCGGATATGGGTCACTATATCCGCTATAGCAAGCCCGGACAACCTATTTAGCTCAGCCCACTCGCCAAACGGTCGGTCACGGAAGTGAACGCCCGGACTATGGAATTGAGACCAAAACAGCTCTTCCGCCTTGTGATCCTTCTAGCTTCGAATGCACAACGGCATCCGCCGCACTCGCTGCTAAGTCCATATAAGGTCCTCCGGACACCACAGCTTGGCCCAGCTGAGCATATTTTGGATCCGTGAACCTTCGGCGAGCGTAAAAGGCTTGCTACCATAATATCTCCGCCTCGCGCAGCTCTTCCTTCATAGCCCGCATTGCAGAGCGGGCATTCTTGGCTTCGGCGGTGGCCTTCCTCAGTCTTCTTGCCCGCCAGCGCTCCTTCCCAAGAGCCTCATTGCGGTCGGTAGCATCTTTTAACTTCACGGCCATTTCGCTATCTCTTCCTGCTCCGGCAGTGTGCGACCTTTCGCCGCTAACTCCTCGGCCGCCGAGGTCAGCCGCCAGCATTACTCGCCGGCCTGCTCCTTGGCTTGAGCAAGTTCGGCCCGAAGGCTCTCCACGGCAGCGGCACTATCTGCATTTCACGCACATGTTGTAAGGAGATGGCTTCGACTCCCTTACCAAGTGACCGGTAACACTTACCTTGCGACTCATCAAGTGCCTGTTGACCAGAGTGATGTCCGCATCCGCAGCATCGAGTTGCCGCTTTAGTTCAGCAACTCCATCAGTACGGCTGGCCCCCGGACGACCCGCCACCTGTATCGGCACGACGGGAATTTAAACCTGCTATTTTGATCCTCGGCACGCTGTCGATTTCGACAACCTACCGAGTCTCGGGGCTACTATCTATACGGGCGATTCTATATGCAAAACTGTTAAAAGGTGTGTCATTTTACGTACTCAAAAACCCCGCCAAAGAAACTCCCGACGGCATCGTGCAACCCGCCTTGGCGACGAAATCCTTTCAATCACCATGCTCATCAATGCATGCTGATCTTCCGAGATAGACGCCTTCTCAAGCAGATCCTTCACCAGACACCAGTTGGCGCGAACTATCCGCTTTGCCAAACCCGAGGGCTCCTCCGTGACGACACTTCAGGCTCGTCCGCCCTATCCGACGGCGCCCCGGACGGAGGCGTCTCGCTCTCTATCATCTCCGGACGAAGGTCCCCTGAAGACCAGCTCATTTGCGAAGGACGGAGATCCGAACTACAAGGTAAAAACTTTAGTTATCCTCAGAAGCACAAATAGGTATGCCCCTTATTATAAAACTCCTTTCTTTCTACTTACGGCTCGTTGGAGGCTGACTCATTAAGGGAGATTGTGCGGTCGGGCCTCCCGGACGCAGGACTCTCTCGCGAAAATTTCTTCCCCTTTAGGGGCTTTTTTCCGGGTCCTCGGAGGCAGTCCTCTTCTCCCTTGGTGGAGGGATTCTCGATCCCCTCTTTCAAGAGCCTCCTTAGGCGAGGCAGTAGCTTTCTGCTTTCCCCTTCGCCTTCCTCTGGCGCAACCTCAAGCATCCGGACCAGCACGGGATCCGGCGCGGTCTCGGGGAGGGGGGCCGGACACCGTATTAATTTTGCTTCCGCTATCCACTCCTGTGTAGAAGGAAGTTGGTCATAAAGCGAATCATCGAAAGGCAAAACAAACGGTATGTCCGGACTCGGAACTACTTACTTGAGTATCCGGGCGATTGCAGCTTAGGCCAGCATCCTCGGTCAATTCCGGACGCACCTCTTGCGATCCGAAGAATAATTTGTACATCTCCAGGGGTGTCATACCCATGAAGTGTTGAAGAATCCGTGGGCCCTCCGGATTAAACTCCCATAGCCGGAGAGGGCGGCGTTTGCAGGGCAGGAGACGCCTAATCAGCATAACCTGCATCACCACCACCATATCGATCTCCCTCGTTTGGAGATCCCGAATCCGCCTCGCAGTAGGGCACGCCCTTTGACGGCCCCAGCTTGAGCTCTTGGTTGACCCACGACATCAACCGTCGTGGAGGTCCCGGCGGAATAAGGGCGGCGGCTTTTGTCTCGGCCCCTCGGACGGTATTATAGAACCACTCTTGCTGCCACGGGCCGAGCTCCTCTTGGAAGGAGCCAGCGGGCCACGGGGCATCGGCCCTCCTACTTATGGCCGCCCCGCCACACTCCGCTTGACGCCCCCCGATCATCTTCGGCACCACATTGAAGGTCTTCAGCCACAGGCCGAAGTGAGGGGTGACGCGGAGGAAGGCTTTGCAGATGACAATAAATGCGGAGATATGGAGGATGGACTCCGGAGCCAAATCGTGGAATTCCAACCCATAGTAAAACATGAGCCCTCTCACAAAAGGATCCATCGGAAGCCTAAACCCGACGGAGGTGGGATACGAAACGACATACTCGCTGGGCTCGGGGGGTGGGGATGGCCTGCCCTTCGGCAGCAACCTGTCTCGAAATCTCATAAGATGGTACTTGGCCTCCCGCAGTTTTAGCACGCCCTCCTCCGTGACGGAGGAGGGCATCCACCGCCCCGGAGGTCGGAACCGACATCGCTGAAAGTCCAAAGCGCTCAATCTGGAGCTCTAGGTGCTGGAACTTGGAGCGTGGAGAGGATTCGATGGAGGATTGAAGAAAAGAAACGAGCCTTGGTCCCATTATAAAGAGGAGAATACCAAGAGCCGCCTCCGTGACCGCTTGGGACTCGCCGATAGAGGGCGTGGCGAACGGCGCGTTGGGTTACCCACGTCCGCATTAATGAGAATCCCGATTAAGGGGAAACACGATCTCGCTCGACAAGACGTTAAGGAAACCGCTTCGCTAAATGCGCTGAGGTGGTAAAGTAAAAAACGATTTAAATGATGGCTTGGTAGTCGCGTGACGTCATGCCGCAGAAAACATCAGCAGATTGAACTTGTGTATATATTACTCTCTCTACGGTGGAATGTGGAATTTATTTTGTAGAGCCGGACACTATCCTGGTGTTCACAATCTTCTATCATTCAGAGGAGGAACCCGCCTTGCAATGCCAAGCAATATACGCGCCCGGCTTATCGTCATTGAAGCCTGGTTCAGGGAGACCGAGGAGTCCTGGATTAGGGGGTGTCCGGATAGCCGGACTACCATCATCAGCTGAACTATCATTGGCCGGACTATCATCATCGACCGGACTCCAAGACTATGAAGATACAAGATTGAAGACTTCGCCACGTGTCCGGATGGGACTTTCCTTGGTGTGGAAGGCAAACTTGGCGATACGGATATGTAGATCTCCTACCATTGTAACCGACTCTATGTAACCCTAGCCCTCTCCGGTGTCTATATAAACCGGATGGCTCTAGTCCGTAGGACGATCATCACAACAACCCTTACAATCATACCATAGGCTAGCTTCTAGGGTTTAGCCTCCTTGATCTCGTGGTAGATCCACTCTTGTAAACATCCACAATATCAATATCAATCGAGCAGGACGTAGGGTTTTACCTCCATCAAGAGGGCCCGAACCTGGGTAAAACATCGTGTCCCTTGTCTCCTGTTACCATCCGCCTAGACGCACAGTTCGGGACCCCCTACCCGAGATCCGCCAGTTTTGACACCGACAGCCGCCTTGATGCTCAGCTCGTAGAGCTGCAGGAACTCCGCGGGGTCGGTGGTGCCGTCGTAGCGAGAAGGAAAATCCGGCTTGTACTTGCCTGGCCAGGCGACGCTACGCAGCTCAGGGATGAAGGCGCGGCAGCTGGCCGTGGTCGCTGGGGCCCACTTCGGAGGTGGAGCTTGGTCTTGAGGAGGTCTGCGCGGCGCCACTGCGGGCGGTGCGCGGTCTTGACAAGGTGGCGCGGGAAGCGCGGGTGCAGCTTCCCGCGGCCGAGGGATTTCTTGGCAGCTTCTCTCTTCACGCGCGGGCACCGGGCGTGGCGGATCACGCCGTGGGGCTGCGCGCCTTGGTGTCAAGGCACCGTCTTGGGTAGAGGTGGTGGAGGCGCGCCATGAGCCTCATCGCCCAAGGCTAGCTGAGGGTGAGGTAGAGAGCGGGATGGCGCCGGAGAGCCCCCTGCGGCACGGACGAGCTCGGCGACGCGGTCGAGCCACTCCTCGTAGAGGTCGTAAACTAGGCGGTAGTGCAGGAGTTCGTTCACCACAAAGAGCGCGGCCCGCGCCTCCATGGGAGTGCGGCGTGCGTGAGACGAAGAACCGGCCGGGGTCAGCGATGGAGTGGAGGTGCAGCCGTCCTGCCGCACCGAAGGATGCAGTGAGGACGCCTGCTGCTCGTTCCCCGCCGGGCCGGTGGCAGCGTTGGTGGCGGGAGACGGAGAACGACGTGGTGGCCCGCCGACGGGAACCTTCTGAGCAACGCGGGCGGTAAGGGCAGCCCGACGCTCAGCTCGAGCACGGCGAGCGTCCGCCATGGAGACGATGGAGCGATGGAACGAGGAACTGATGGAAGGTAAGCTACGGCGCACCCCTACCTGGCGCGCCAAATGTCGAATGTGGGGTTCCGGCAAACCCTTGAGGTTCGAACACTGGGGTGCGCGCGAAGTCTTTCCCTCCTACCGTTCCACGCCCTAGCTCGCTAAGATCTCGCGACGTAACTCGATTTAACTCACAACGCAAAGAGACACGAGATTTATATCGGTTCGGGCCACTGCTAGGTGTAACACCCTACCCAAAGGTGGTGGGGTGGATTGCCTCTTGGCTGGTGATGAACAAGATGAGGGAAGAACAGCCTCCCCGAGGTTGAGGTGTTCTTGTGCTTGCGGACTTGTGCGCGTCTCTCGATCCTCTTCTCTACTATGGTGGATAGACCTATTTATAGGGGCCCTGGTCCTCTTCCCAAATATTGAGCGGGAAGGGAGCCAACAACGGCGGGCAAATTTTAAGGGGGACATCTAGTACAAGCTATCCCGACAAAAGCGGTCTTCGCCTGCGAAAAGCTCTGTGGTGACGCCATCTTGGCCTTCACGATGACCTCCGTCTTGCCGTCCTGCTAGTCTTGGTCTCGTTGCACCGATATAGCAACATTTGTCTGATGCCTCCGTACTCCTCGCCTACGCTGGCCTCCATAGCACCAAAGAGGAAACAAGGACGCTGCGCGTGCTGGCGCCCGCCTGGTGCCGATCGTCATGGCTCACGTCACGAGAGCCTCTTGAGGTTTGCCCCGCCTTGATATCTCTGCTCCTCGTGAGCCTGCCTGACTAGGCCACTCTTGAGGAGGTCTTGCATCGTCCACCTCGCGAGGCTTGGCCCCTCGCGAGGGTCTTGGATGCCTTGTTGATGAAGATGGGTCGTACGGCCTGCTAGCTTAGCCACGCCGTGGGCCGTAGGCAGGCAAGTCTGGGGACCCCCCTTTCCAGAATACCGACAGCCGCCGCACGCCACCCCGCCTCGCCGGACTCGCAGGAAGCCGCCGCCGTCGACCATCGGTTTTCGCTCGGTTTTTGGTATAAAACAGTTCGGTTCTTTTAGAGTTAGATCGGTTTTTCTCGGGTTTTCTCGTTCGGATCTATTTAGCGAACGTTCACCTGAACATCTTCGTTAGCGAAAGCGTTCGTTCATTTGCCTCTGTTAGCGAACTTTCGTTCGTTAGCTTTTTTTTATTCTATTTCCGCCAGGGACCTATCTGCGATCATTTTTATCGTAGATTAGCCCCTGATCTTCAAACCCTCGCTACTTTTTAGCCGTTCGTCCAAATCCAGTGAAACCAACGCCAAAATCTTTGTCTCGGACCCCTCTTTCCAGTTAATCAACTTGAACATGATTTTGACAATTTAGAATTCGGTTTCAAGCAGATTTGAATTTGAATTTCTTTTGATCGTAGTTTGAGTTTCGTAGCTTTGATTCGATTGATTCTTTTTGCAAATCGAAGTTCTTCAGTGGTTCTAATCTGAGTTTTACCCTTTCATCTATGCTTGAGTGCTTATGTATGCTATTTTTTGTTTGCGATAGAATTTCCGGAGTGCGAAGCATGCTACTACGAGTCTCTAGGGTTTGTGGATCATCAGCAAGGCAAGTAACACTTTGATCATACTTCTTTATTACCCAGTTTTTATGCATTAGTTCCAATCCTCAAACATTGCATGAGTAGGATGTGATTAACATGTGGGTTTTGGGAAGTAGTTGATGAGATAGAACTTATTGTCCTTTATATCAAACCCTTGGGAGTTACTTATACGTTATGCTTATACTGCTATGCTATGCTCGTAGACGTGGATTGGTTGAGAGTATCCATGAAAGATGTGAGAGTTGCTAATTAATGGCTAAAATTAAGGTCGCTACTTAAATACATATCTGGGTGGATTGGTTGAGGCACCCTGGAGCACCCAATGGTTGTCTGGGCACCTAGAGCAATCCAGCGTTGTCCTGGGATATCCCGCAGTACCTGTCGTGGTTTTGTCACGGCAGATGTCCTCATGAAAGTACTTAGTCGCGGGGCCATTGTACGGGTTAACTTAGAGGGGTTAAAGCAGACGCAAATACACAAGAGTTATACTAGTTCGGCCCCTTCAATGAAGGTAAAAGCCTACGTCTAGTTTGTAATGGGATTGATGTGATCTCGGCGACTAGGGAGCAAATAGCTTGCCTAAGCCTCGAGTTGTTTGTTGTCTGTCCCTAAACCACCGCCCGGTCGTCCCCTTATATACACGGGTTGACGCCTCGCCGGTTCATCTGAGTCCCGAGGCCGGCTCATACAAGTGTCCGGCTCGGTCTCTCCTTTCTCTTATCTTACAACACAAGTTACATGGTTATGGCGGTTTTACCATTATGGGCCCTAATCCGCCCCTGGTCTCCGGGCCTCTAAGCTCTATAGCGAATCGCCATCTTCTGAGTCTTCTGGGCGGTTTATATTCAGTAGTTACATCCCCAACATTAGGCCCCAGATTGATTTGAACCTGTTCATGTTAATCTTCAACACCTTAGAAAAAACTCTGAATATCTTCCTTCATATTTTGTAAACCGCCATCTGTTAACCCGCCATGACGTCATCCTCCAACCCAAGCAATGAGAGCATCTTGACGCTATCTTCATTAAAGAAAACAAAACAATAAGATTCCCTTCATTTAATATTATCCTCGAAATCGAGGCGATCACGCGCCATCTGCCGCTTAACTACTCGATTCTCGCGCCACAATTACTTTCTGCCTCATTATAAATAGACCGGAAGGCCCTTTCTCTTCTTCCCCTTCCGCGCTTCTTTTTCCTCGCGACGCCCCAGCTCTGAAGCTCCGCCGTCGCCTTCGACCTTCGAACGCTGCACCAACCCAAGGCCGCTGCATCAACCTAGTCGTACCAGAGATTCTTGGTGTTCCTCCGCTATCCTGTGCATCCGGTAAGGCTCTTCCTCATACCCTAGATCTGCATCTTAGGGCTCCTGTTCTTATCGTCGTTCATAGGTGTTCATCCCTAGTCTCTTCGTATCCGCTCTGTCATGGCTTTTTAATTCACCCGTAGCATATATCTTGTGCGGTAGCTGCTCCGCATTCAGTTTAGCACTTAGCAGATCTTCCTTTTTGTTCAGAATCTCTTGATAGAACGCACGAACTTCCCTGCTCTTTATAGAGCTTTTATGGATCGCAGAAATTTTTTCTTACTGAATCTTTGGTAGATCCAAATTAATTCCGTCCATGTGTGAAACCTGTTTCTGTCAACACTTAGCAGATTTTCTAGTTCTGTCCTTTCCTCCTAAGGGCGGTTTTATTTTTTGATAGCTAATCCGCCATACCCCATTAGTCCTCAGTTAAACCGGAAATTGGAACTGAATGTCAATCTGCCGGTTTAGCACTGAATAATATGCCTGAACCGTTAACGGTAAACCGGTCTTTACTTTTCCTTTCACAGTTTTTTTCTTCCGGAATGGCCAAACAATTCTCTGCCTGCAATTGGGTTCCGTCCAAGATCACTGAGACACAAATCAATGGATATGTCACCACCGGCGCTTTAGCCTCCAAAAATGTCCTTCATTGGCGTGTTCCGGATTCTGAATGCCCTCCTGAACCTCAAGAGGGAGAAGTAATTGTATTTATGCAACACTTAGACCGATTCAGCCCGCCCGATCAAAATTCTTCCGGATGTCCTCGCAAGTTTCCAACTCCATCCACAAGATATTGGTCCGAACTCAGATCCAATATATGCAACTTTCAAGTCTTCTGCAAGTCTATCTTCAAGAAGAACCAATCATGAGTTATTCCGAGATTTCTTTCATTTGAACCGCCGTACTGAGTTTTCAGATGGTCCTAACACAGAACTTGGTGGCGTTTCAATCTAGAAAAGGAAAGAAGTAGACTTTCCTCACGCCAAACATCATAGTCATCCGAAAGATTGGAACCAAACCTGGTTCTATTGCCGGAATACCGCTCCTAACTGAGAAAACCCCTTGCCGGGTTATCGCCCTCACCGGCTTAGCAACCATCACCCATTGCCTTCACGCTTAACCGCCGCAGAATGGAAGAATTTTGCACCCCAAATTATCAAGCTCTGGGCTCTAATGGCCAATGGCTTAACTGGTATTGACCTTGTCCGCTGTTGGGTTTCTTGGGGCATCTTGCCATTAAGCCGCTGCCCCGGATTGATGCATGAATACACTGGTAACGTCAAAGACCCTCAACGACATCACGAGCTATCAATAACTGAGCTTGAAATTACCGAGACAGTGAAGAGGATGCTCGATGAACCGATCTCCGATGCAGCCAAACCGGTTGGCCCTGCTCTGTTTTCCAACAAACCGCTGCATGTAAGGCTCCGCCATCGCTCTACTGATTTTAATGCCTTATTGATATATATTAATCCTTGTTAATTCTCAGGCTAACAGCTCCTTTTGAAACGAACAAACCGCCCGGTTCCTCGTAAAGTCCAAGACCACCAAGAAAGTGGTAAGAGCAAAACCGCCGAGTCTTCGAACCACGGAGGATGAAGAATCGATGCTGAGGTAAAACTTTGATTTACTTTTGCCCCTTTATTTTTATCATTCATCCTATTGATAGTTACAACTCCCAGGAGGACGCCGAGGCCAGCCATGCCGATCCTGTTGAGGTAATCCTTCTTTCTTCGATTCTGATCTTGTACCGTTAAAAGAATTCGCCGCACATCCGGAAAGTGAAAAATCTCACCTAGTGCTCATTTGAATCCAAACCTTTCTTTGAAGACACAACAAGTGAAGAACGCCGACGACCCGCATAGTGGTCAACAAATTACATCGTCCGGTTTAGCTGACACCCCAACCCGAAACGCCGCGTCCGTGAGGTGATTTGTTCTCCGAAAAGCGTTATCCTTTGAAAGGTTTCTTCCGATGTCCTCTCAATCCATCCGATCCGAATTATCGAGCTTCTTCCAAATCATCCGCGTTCATCAACCACTCAGCTTGCCTCCTCTTAAAGTTGCTGCTGGGTAAGCATATTACTCGCTTTTTTTGTATTTGTCGGTTTATCATATTCTAACTCTTAATGTTGTAGCACCAAGGCTCCCTAAGTAAGAAGGCGAAGACCCTTGATCCTACTGTGGATGTTGATTCGAGAAGACTCCAGAGCATCATGGCAAAATCCCGGTTGCTAAAACAGCTCACTGGGTTTAATCAAGAGGACAATGCTAATCCGCCAGAGGTTGAACCGATGTCCAAGTGGAGACATCACATCCTGCTCCACCGAGTCCCGCAGCAGTAACAGGTTTCAGCTTGCTGATCCGCCGAGCCCGGTATGAAAGCACCAAGCCAAGGAAAAATGCTAATCCGCCAGCCCGGCCAAAGATGATGATGTCGAGTGACGGCACCGCATATACCGCCCACGCAATCCGGTCGCTCTATCAAACACAGCGCCAAGGAAGAGTTTATCGCCATGAGTAAAGAGAAGGGAAAACTGATCTCGTCACTTATGACAATTTCTCTTCCCAAGAACTTCACTCCGCTTCTGAACCGCTCTACACAATTCGTGATTTCAAGCCGGTCCGGTGAATCTTATGAAGGAGCGCTATGAGGTAAGGAGTTATGCCTCTCTTGTACCTTTGTTGTGTAGTAGCTCTCAAGGGCCGGTTCAACTTAACTTAGTTAAACCGACTTAATATAAACTCAAACGCCTCAAACTACATTGATGTAGCCCCAAGGGCCGGTTCAACTTAGCATAGCTAAACCGGATCAGTAATTTGTATCACCGTAGCAAAACATGTTTGAGTAATTAGCCATTAGCCCCCAAGTGCCAAGTTGAATACCTGATTGAGCTTGGGACTTCATGATGAAACAACTAACGTGATCCCTTTTTATCGAGTGAGATACGCCAACAAACCGTACAACTCAATGACCTTCATGCCAATCAAGACTCAACAAGCGTAAACCTCCAAGGCCAAGGATGAGTTGAAACCGCCTTGACCACTATGGAGCAGCTCTAGGAGTGGTTTAAATCTGAGCAGGCCAACTGGGACACTGAGAAGGCTGGGTTGCTAAAACGGGCGGAAGATGCTGAAGCAGCTCTTAAACCGGTGACGGAAGAGCTCACCGGACTAAAGCGCCAAATTAACGCCATGACCTCTGCGATATTTGGTAAGAAATGTTTCACCAAGGTTTTGATTACTATTCCGTTTTGATATTTCCGCCGGTTTAACCTGAACTTTCTTAAACCGGTATAGGTAAGCGTATTGCTCATCTGGGCTCTGACATGCGGAAGAAGCTCAAGGCCGCGTATACGCTGATTGAGCAATCAGATACCGAACCCAATGAAGTCATATGTGCTACTTCGTATGATAACACAGCTCCGCTCTTTGATCAAGGATACGCTGGACCGCTATCCATGATACCGCACAGCTCAAGAGTTGAAACGATCACGCTCCGGGCTGGCACCTTATTGGCTCTAACTCGCGCCAAAGCATGGATAGCTGACCTTGATCCGGCTGACATAGCCAAAGGCTTCCCCAGCGCTCAAGAAAATGGCGAAGCCTTTGATAATGATGCTCTCAGACGGATAACAAAGGAGATGCGTCCTCTAGCGAAGTCAATCGGCAGCAGAGGCCAACCTGACGGTTCACCGCTTTTCTATGATGCAAACAACAAAGGGTTGAAGTTGTTATTCGGAAGTGCGTAACCTTGTTCCCCAACCCGTAAGCACACTTACGCCTCGACGTTGATCCGGCTGAGCTTATAAGTGAAGAGGCTGTCTTTCGTGCTTTAACCCGATTGATCGGACCACCAATGACTTCCGCCATTGGGTGGTGAGGAGGAGGAAGCTGAACCGATGCGGACGACCCATCTTCTTCACATCAACCCGCAATGAAGCTTAATCCGTCTAGCCGGTTGATGCATCATAAGTTGCTTGTCATCACGCCATTCCAAATTTTGGGCCTCTGAATGCCTTTTAATAGAATAGCCATCACTTTTGTTTTTAATATGCCTTTGTGCCCTGGTGCGGACTCCTTTTATTGAATGATCGAAAACTTCAAGTTAAATTGCCTGTAATAGCAAAATCTCTAAACCGCCCTAGCGGTCTGTGCCGCCAGCCGCTTTATATATGAAATATGAAGGTATATAATCAAAAAATTTGTGATACAAAATACCTGCCGTTACTGAGCATGAAGTTGGCTTAGCCAATCTTGAAGCGGAGGAGAACAACTCTTGTACTTATCCTGCCGGTTTACCATGTATCCCGTGCCGGGAGCCCCATGTTACTCCATAATAGGATGTTAACAGAAAAACATCGAACCGGAGAAACTATCGCCGGTTTTAAAAATTTGACCAAATTCCATAAACTGATAGTTTTGAAAACGGTTTAAAAATGTTGCCGGTTTAAGAAAACGCAACCAAAATTAAATAACTGACGAAAGAATACGGAAACAAAGACAATGCTAAAACCTTTGCCAAAAGAGGCTTTATTGAACTGATCGATGATGTTACTATGGTCGGACACGACCAAGCTCCCAATAAGGTATAGCTATGGTGCAAGTTAGCCAGGCCCCCAACTGAAACCGTGGCATTATGCCGATCAAGTGGCGTGGCAATGGTTCGGGTTCGACCAAGCCCCCAAGTGACTCTATGGCCTTAGGCCGATCAAGAAGTGTGACTGGTTCAGACTTGACCATGTCCCCAAATGATCTGGTGGCTTTCGCCTATCAAAAGGTGTTGCATTGGTTCGGATACGACCAAGCCCCCAAGTGATATCACAAAGCTTTTTTTTAAAAGCAAGCTCAAGGGGTAAACCGGAGGCCGTTTTAAGACAACAACTCCATGTAACCACGCAGGATGTAACAGAACGGATACCCCGCTTTAGCCGAGGCTCCGGTTTATTGCTTTATTCATAATATATACACCGTCATAATATGTACATAAGTAGAGCCAATGGCTCGTATAATAAGGTCAAGATGAGCTATGTTCCACGGCTCGTTGGTCTCCTCTCCGACGTATGTGAGTCTTTATGCTCTCTAACATCGATCGATAGTATGACCCGTTGTGCAGATTCTTGCTGACCACAAAGGTCCCTCCCAAGGTGGGGATAGCTTGTGCATATCCGTCTGGTCTTGAATGAGCCAAGCACCAAATCTCCTTCTTGAAAGGTTCTGGTTCGACCGGCGATCGTGATACCAACGAAGATCTTGGCCGTAAATCGCCGAGCGAGCAGCTGCCATATCTCGCTTCTTCATCCAAAGCCGATCCAAAGCGCCCCGTCGTGGCTGTCTCGTTATCTCCTCAACATAGGCTGCCACACGAGGTGAGTCATGACGGACATCGCTGGGGAGGACCGCCTCGCCCATAGACCATAAAGAACGGCGTATCCCGTGGATCTGTTAGGCGAGTATTTATACTCCATAACACGACGGTAGCTCTTCTACCCAACAACCCGGCGTCCTCGCAAAGGGACCATAAGCCGGGCTTGATACCTCTCGTGATCTCTTGATTAGCTCGCTCGCTTGACCATTGGACTGTGGGTGAGCTATCAAGAAACGCTGTCGGATGTGTTCACGCTCACAAAACTCCTTCATAGCCCCTTTGGACAAATTGGTACCATTATCCGTAATGATACCGTGGAAAACCAAACCGAAGATCACCCTTTGATGAATCAACCGCCGTGGTCCGCATCACACTTGCTAATGTGTTCGCCTCTACCCACTATGTAAATTTGTCAACCGCCACCAACAGGTGTGTCTTTCTTGTCCTTGGACCTTTTAAAAGGTCCAACCATATTCAGCCCCTGTCGCAAACGGCCAAGTAATTGGAATCATCCTCAATTCTTGGGCCGGTATATGAGCACGCCTAGAAAACTTCGGCAACCATCACATCGTCTCACCAGATCTTCCGCATCAAGATGGGCAACAACCAATAAAAACCGTGGCGGAACGCCTATAGCCACCAAGGATTTTGAACCGCGTGGTGACCATGCCTCCTTCATGGATCTCATGCAATATTTCACAGCCTTCCTCGGGGACACACAACGCTGAAATGCCCCCGACATTAATCGCAATGATGCAACTCGCCATTAACAATGGTCATAGACTTAGAACGCCGAACTATCTGCCGGGCCAACGTCTCATCTTCTCGTAACTCGCCCGGCTCATGTACGCCAAATAAGGGAGCGCCCAATCCGAATGACATGCGGGCTGCCACCAATCGAGCCTCCGGATCAGAATAGCCAATCTGCTTCATCGTGGAGCTTGACGGACGGGTTGTGCAAGACATCAAGGAAAACATTAGGCGGACCGTTTATGCGTTGAGAGCCTAACTGCTCAAAGCGCCCGCCGCTTCTTCTTCCGACGATCCACATGGTCCACCTGATAGCCTTTAAAATGACCTGCGACAACATCCACCTCCCGACGATATGCAGCCATAAGTGGGTCCTTGAATCCCAAGTGCCGGACACTGTTGGGCCACCAGTCCGAGTCACCAAGCACTTAACCCGCTTAGATTCATCTCCTTAGCCATCCAAAGACCATGGAGCAAGGCTTCATACTCAGCTGCATTGTTAGTACAAGGGGACATTAAGCGGAGGACGTAACAAAACTTGTCACCTCGTGGGGAAGTTAACACGACTCCAGCCCCTGAGCCCTCCAACTGCCTGGATCCATCGGAATGGATGGTCCAATAGGTATGATCCGGCTTTTCTTCAGGCGCTTGTAACTCCGCCCAATCATTAATGAAATCCACAAGTGCTCGAGACTTCACCGCCGTCCGAGGTACATACTTTAAACCGTATGCCCAAGCTCTATAGCCCACTTAGCAATCCGCCGCCGCCTCCGGTTCTGTATGATATCACCTAAGGGAGCTGAATCGACCACCGTGATGGGATGCCCTTGAAAATACTGCTTCGCTTCGGCTTCCATAAAACTCCATACACCAGCTTCTCGCCAATGCGGATATCTCTTAGACTCAATAAGCACCTCGCTGATATAATAAACCGGACGTTGAACCGATGCTCCTTCCCGCCTCTTTCCGCTCTACCACAATGGCCACGCTTAACTCCCCGGCATTAGCAAAGCAACATATAGCGGCTGCCTTGTCAATGGGGGCGGCGAAGTACAAAGGGTTGGCCAATTGCCGCTTTAAGTCCTCCAACGCTTCATCAGCGGGCTGGACTCGCATAAACTGATCTGTCTTCTTCAAAGATCTCGATACAAAGGGATGGCCTTCTCTCCGAGGCGGCTGATAAACCGGCTCAGCGCGGCAATCCGGCCCGCCAAATGCTGGACATCATTAATACACTTTGGCTTAGCCAGGGAGGTGATAGCCGTAATCTTCTTCGGATTAGCTTCAATCCCTCTGTTGGACACAAGGAAACCCAATAACTTGCCTGCCGGAACACCGAAGACACATTTGGCCGGGTTAAGCATCATCTTGTACACCCGCAAGTTGTCAAAGGTTTCTTTCAAATCATCAATCAGTGTTTCCTTCTTCCTTGACTTAACCACAATATCATCCACATAAGCATGCACATTACGGCCGATCTGTTCATGCAAGCAATTCTGTACGCAACGCTGATAAGTTGCTTGGGCGCTCTTGAGCCCAAAAGGCATAGACACATAGCAGAAGGCTCCAAAGGGAGTGATAAATGCTGTCTTCTCCTGGTCCTTAACCGCCATTTTGATCTGATGATATCCGCAATATGCATCCAAAAGCTCAGACGCCACAACCCGCAGCGGGCATCAATAATCTGGTCAATGCGGGGAGGGCAAAAGGATCTGCTGGACAAGCCTTGTTAAGATCTGTAATCCACACACATGCGCCAAGTGCCGCTTTTTCTTAAGGACCAGCACCGGATTAGCAAGCCACTCGATGGAAAACTTCAACGATAAAACCTGCTGCTAAGAGCCTGGCAACCTCCTCTCCAATGGCCTTACGCCTTTCCTCGTTAAACCGGCGAAGAAACTGCTTTACCGGTTTGTACTTGGGATCAACTTAAGAGTGTGCTCAATGAGTTCCCTCGGTACACCTGGCATGTCAGAAGGCTTCCATGCAAAAATGTCCTGATTCTCACGGATGAACTCGATGAGCGCGCTTTCCTATTTAGGATCCAAGTTGGCACTGATGATGAACTGCTTGGACGAATCACCGTGCAAGTCAACAAGTTTAGTCTCAGCGCCGATTTAAACTTCAGGGCCGGATCGTGCTCTGTAGTTGGCTTCTTCAACGGGGTCATATCCGCCGGATCAACATTATCTTTATAGTACTTCAGCTCTTCGGTAGCATTAAACCGACTCATGTAGCCGCATCACCTTCTTCACACTCTAAAGCGATTTTGCGGCTCCCATGAACCGTTATCGCCCCTTGTGACCCGCATCTTGAGCTGCAAATAGATATAACAAGGTCGTTCCATGAACTTGGCATAAGCCGGCCGCCCAAACAGGGCGTGATAAGGACTTTGAATTTTCACCACTTCAAACGTCAATGTTTCTGATCTGGAGTCATGTTCATCCCCAAAGGCCACCTCTAGAGCTATTTTACCAACCGGATATGCTGACTTGCCAGGCACCACACCAGGGAACAATGTATTGGACGGTTTGAGATGTTTATCTGTTAACCCCATACGACGGAAGGTCTCATAGTACAGGATGTTGATGCTGCTCCCTCCGTCCATAAGCACCTTGGTGAACTTGTATCCTCCCACCTGAGGTGCCACCACTAGGGCTAGCTGACCCGGATTGTCAACCCGGGGAGGATGATCCTCTCTACTCCACACAATGGGCTGCTCTGACCAGCGTGAGGTAATGAGGCACGGCCGGTTCAACAACGTTGATCGCCCGCTTCAAGCTTTCCGGTCTCGCTTGTCCAAGCTAGTGGTGAAGACGTGATACTGCCCACCATTCAACTGTTTTGGGTTGCTCGATAACCCGATCGCTGCTGCTGCTGATTATAACCACCTTGATTATTCTTATTGTTCTGATTGTTATGTCTGCCCGGATTACCATTAAACCCTGGACCGGAATTTCCTCCACCGTAACCCGGGCCGGACCCTGAACCGCCGCCGGAGCCTTGATCATACCGGAAAGCATTAGAACTTTTGAACTCCTGCAAAATGAAACAATCCTTCCAGAGGTGGTTCGCTGGCGCCTCCTTCGTCCCATGCTTCAGATAGGGTTGATTCAACAAATAGTTCAACCGGTCCGGATTGGGATTAGCCGCACCACCTCGGTTCGGTTGTTTACCCTTGCGCCGTTGGCCCTTGTCCTGCACGTTGGTGTTGGCTACGAAACCCATGTTACCACTCGCCTTCGCTTGTTTCCACCATTACCGCCGAAAGTGATGCTGCTGGCCCCGGAGTTGTTGTTCGCTTCCTTCCCTATTTCATCATCATCCTCGCACTCGGGATCCTTGGTACTATCGTAATCAGCATACTTCACTAAAACGCCCATGAGAGTGCCCATGTCATTGCAAAACCGCTTCATGCGACCCAGCTTCAACTTTAAAGGTTTAAACCGCAGCTGCCCTCTAGGGTTAAGATCGCAGAATCAGCGTTGATCCGTCTCAAGAATGTAAGACTTCCAAACGCGCGCACTCCAATGGGTTGTGGATTCCCTCAGCTCGACACAAGCCGCCAAGTCCACCACGTATATGGGCTGCTTACAGGTATCTTTGAAATTTGAATGAACCGGTCCGCAATCGGGTCCACGAACCGATGGAATTGGGCGGCAAGTTTTTCAACCAAGCACGGGCCGCTGCCTTCAAGCATCATGGTGAAGTACTTTGCACACGCAGCTTCATCCACATCCAGCATCTCCATGGCCATCTCATAGCTTTCTATCCATGCCTCTGGAGCCAGATAGGCGGTATAATTTGGTACCTTGCGTGGCCCCTTGAAATCCTTGGGCAAGCGTACATTGCGTAACACGGGGACGAGGCAAGGCACCCCCAAAGATCTAGAGGCAACTCCAGCTCAAGATAGTCTGACGAACCGCGCAAGCCGATAATCCCGATGTCAGGTCGCTAACTCGCCTCCCCACGTGTCCTGGCCCGTCCACCACCTCCCGGCGGCTTGTCGAAACCACCCACCGGTTGTTGCCACGGGTGCACCACGCTATGCATTACTTGACACGCTACCATCTCAGCTACCGCTATAGCTCCAGCGGCGGGGGTGGAGGGATTCGATCGCGGCCGTATTTAATACGCTTATTGTTGGACCAGAGCCGCCCTAAGGAGCTCCTTGACCCGGCGTGTTTCTACCGCCTGGTGAATCGCCTTTCAATTGAATCGCCCAACCGGGCCGCCGCGACAAGGTTATCCATTGGGTTGAGTAGTGACTGGGGTGTTTGCGCAACCTTGAGGCGTGGCAGTATGATGGCGTAGGTAGATCTATCACGCTGGGCTGAACTGGCGCCGCCCGTCCCGGTAAGCTCCGCCTTGTTCACCACCGCGGTTACCGTCCTCGCCCTCGGGTGTTGAAGAGGTCTCTTCCTCAAAACCGAGGGCAAACGGATCAGATTTCTCTTCATGACTTCATGCGACGATTCTCGATCCAAAGATGAGCCTATAAGCTTAGCATGATCCAAAGCGGCCCGCTCGCCGCCATCCTAGTGTCCGCAGCTGCCAGATCCGCTTTAGCCTGAGCGATTTGTTCCTTCACCTTTGCAATCTCCGCATTATGTATGTCTTGGTCTGCCGGGTTAGCCTCTGCCATGAGCACAACCAATGCATCAAATAGTTCTGATAAAACTTGAGCCAAGCGGCGACAGTGGCCTCCTGCCCGGCCGCCATCGCTTGTTGAACCGGGCGAGCATTGTCGCAGCGGTCAAGAGTGAAGGCCGCCAGTGTACCGCCATGAATATTCCAACCCGTTGGGCGGATCAAAGGTCCAGACATCATCACCGCTTAACAGCCCCCAATCTGCCATCTTGCACCTGGTGCACAGACTCGGTTTCCGGCCGACGACTCGCCATCGAGTAGACAATGGTTTCGCCACCAGATGCTGATCCGTCCTCATAGTTTCCTCCGTGGATGACTCCCCTTAAAGCACGCTTGATGTACCGGTTTAGCTGTGGCTGGTTTCGCTTCGCTGTAAGCCCCTCGACGAGGTCGGTGCAGATGTCCGGCTCAGCCCCGCTCGCCGATCTTGCCAATGAACACGGTATGCCACCAAAGGGGACCTGCACCAGATTCGATCGAGCCGGCCTCGGCCCCAAACAGATCGTCGATAGAGCTTGTCATGACGACTCTTGGTCATCCGCCCACAGATAGCCTTCGAGTCCTTCGAGCTTGCCCTCTAAGATCATCAAGCCATCGTGGCGATAGCCCCACGGGCGGGCGCCAACCGTCATGGTTTTGTCACGGCAGATGTCCTCATGAAAGGACTTAGTCAAGGGCCATCGTGACGGGTTAACTTAGAGGGTTAAAGCGGACGAAAGACACAAGAGTTATACTAGTTCGCCCCTTCAATGAAGGTAAAGCCACGCCTAGTTTGTAATGGATTGATGTGATCTCGGCGACTAGGGAGCAAATAGCTTGCCTAAGCCTCGAGTTGTTTGTTTCGTCTCAAACCGCCGCCTTGGCCGTCCCCTTATATACACGGGTCGACGCCTCGACCGTCTACATGAGTCCCGAGGCCGGCTCACAAGTGTCCCGCCGGCCTCTCTTTCTCTTATCTTACAACACAAGTTACATGGTTATGGCGGTTTTACCATTATGGGCCCTAATCCGCCTCGGCTCGGCCTCTAAGCTCTATAGCGAATCGCCATCTTCCGAGTCTCGTGGGCTCCAATTATGGTTGGGTGAACCGCCTCCCGGGCGTGTTTATATTCAAGAGTTACATCCCTCAACAAGCATTCGTGTGATCATCCAATGGTTCTCCACCCAGGCTCAAAAGGATCATAAGATTATTCATGCTAGAAACTTCCGTGTGCAGCCACAAGCCATAATGGGCTCTGGCATAGTTGAGTATGTTGTGTGACCTCTTTCAGTGGTAGGCTTGCAGATGTAGGGGAAAGTAGGTGTAACTGTTTACCCAGAGTAAAGAGTTAATGCTTTGGAAAGACTATGTCTCGATCATCCGTTTCTCAAATATCATGTAGTGCATGAAATTCAACGGAGGAGATCGAGTCTTGTGGGGAAAAGTGCGCAAACCTCTGTAGAGTGTACAAAATAATCATGGTTATCCGTGTCCCCGGTTATGGACATCTTGAGTATCTTGTACTTGAATTACTGATTTGATCTCATCACTCTAAATTAATTTGTTGGGCTATTAATACTGTTTAATTGGGATTGAGTTGTAGGAACCTTCTGAATGTTTATCAGATACCATGATAGTTAATCAAAATATATTTCGTTGTTGTAGGGAAAAATTGGCTTTTCGGAAAAAGATGAGAACCGTAGAGCCTCCACCAGCCATATATGCATGTAGTGTTAGCATTTATCTGTTCATTGCTCTACTGTGTCATTTTGCCAGCATATTCCATGTGCTAACCCATTTCGGGTTGCAACGTATTATGTTGCGATTTTTCAGACGAAGAGTAAGGTGCGCTAGGTCGTTGTCGTGCACTCGACTATGCCGTTGGAGTTGATGGACTCATTTACCTTTGGATGCTTCCGCGGTTATCTTATTTAGATGGCCTTAAGCAATATATTATTGTAGTAAGTTCTCTTTGAGACATTCGATGTAATAAGTGTGTGATTGCACTCTGTTATAAATCCTTCAAGTACTGAGTGTGTCAGCATTACCGATCCAGGGATGACACTTATGCACAGAGATTTGACCGTCTGAGGTCGGATCGCTACAAGATGGTATCAGAGCACACGCTGATTGTAGGACACGGCCACTAAGATAAGCCATAGGTCACTCTTCTCTACTCATTTCTGACTCCTCTCCATTTTCCACTCTATAGATGACAGACCCAAGGAACAAGTTCGCTCAACTGGATGAAGACACACCTTTTGGTCGACACTTGAAGGAAGTCACAAGGTACCTGAACATCGGAATACCAAGCTGCACCAGGACCTACACCGCCACTTTACCAGAAGAGGAGCGTTGGATGATTCGAGTTCAAGTTCCAGGAAGGACATTCACGCCAGTCACTGAGCCCATAGAGTTTTCCTTTGATGCACCAACCTGGAGTCTAGGAAAGAGCATCACTACAAAAAAAGACACATCCGTGACATTTTGGACCGAACGAATTTTTTTTGTCATACATATGACACTTCTATGACGATAATTGTGACAAAACCCGGTATCATCATAGATGTGGTGGGCTCCTTACTTATGACAAAAAACATGACGATGAAAAATGGGCTTTTCGTCTGGCGAGCCGGAGACGCAGCTGCATGACATTCTTTGGGTCGCCCATGATGGAAAAAACATGGTATAAGGGGAGGAAAATTTCGGGAGTTCCCTACATCGTGGAGGTCGGGGGCCGAGCGGCGCGTGTTTCTTCAGACACATACGCACGCAGTAAAGCGAGGCGCTATTCTAATCAACCCGAGCGAGGCGTTGGGCTCTAATCAACCCCGAGCGACAGACCGCAGTTAAGCGCGTTATCGAACCCGAGCGATCGATCGATGGCTATTAACTAAACCCGATCGAAGCGATTCCTTCGCTATCGCTGCTAATTGAAGCCGATCGATGCTGCCTGGGATGACCAGAGAGCGCTATGGGGGGGGTTGATGAATAGTGAGCGTGCCATTGCCTCTGGATGAACAGGACCCGTGGTGTGGTGGAGGGCTGGATGAATAGTAGACGGTGGAGGGTGCCCGTGGAGGGTGGTTGAACAGACCCCATGGTGTGGAGGGCTGGATGAACAGAGACAAAGGAGGGGTGGTTGAACAGTAGCCGGTGGAGTAGCGCACGGTGGAGGCTAGATGAACAGGAGCCCGTGGAGGCTAGAGGAGGTCGACGGTGGAGATGAACAAGATCCTGTGGAGTCCTGCTTTTCTAAGCACGCCACATCCTCCCCGGCGAACAGGACCCACGCCACCGTAGCGCCCAACACAAGTCCGTTTAAATCTGCTTTTGCGATACGCCACACCCTCCACCCCCGCTTTGACCGTAGGAGGTCCGCTTCTCCGCTTTGTGGTACGCCACACCCCTCCCGATCAACGTGACCCCTGCCGACCGTGAGGAGGTCCGTTTCTCCGCTTTATGGCACGCCACACCCTCCCGATCAACAGGACCCTGTTTGAACGTAGGAGGTCCGCTTCGCATTGTAGCGGTACGCCAGCCTCGCTTCCATCGCTGTTCCGTCCAAGCCTCCCGATGAACACAACCACGCATTCCGTTCCGACCCAGCCGGTTGGCTCCCACGCTTTCGTTGCTCTCCCGATGAACACGACGCATTCCGCTGCTCTCCCATGAACACAACGCACTCCGTTTCCTCCCCATGAACACGACGACGACGCTGTTTCTCCGTTCCGACCCAGCCATGTACACGAGCCCTGGTCGTACGTATGCGCGAGTAGGCGCTCGAGACCCCGCCCGTATGTACACATACGTGGCCATATTTTCTTTCCTGCACCCCTGGCCAGTTGTATGCGTGTACATGCTACGTCGCGCACCTCTACTACGACACGCAAAGCGCCGCCACAACGACTAGTATGTACGCATATGTTCACGCACCGTAATGACAACGTAACGTGATGCTCACCAGTGTGGGTCCCGATCGCCGTGCACTTCCTTGCGTGCGAAGATGTAGCTGGTGGGTCCCAGTAGCGAGGGGGGCGAATCTATTTTTTTGCCCGGACGCACTTCCTTCCATGCGAAGATGTAGCTGGTGGGTCCCAACAGTCAGGTGGGGCGAATCGTTGTTTTTTTTCCTGGACACACTTCGTTGCGTGCGAGGGTGTAGCTAGTGGGTCCCAGCAGTGTGGGGAAACGCTTTTTCATTAAACACGGTGGCCCGTCCGGTGGGTCCCCGCTGTCCGTGGAGGAATAATTATTTTGCGGCGTAATAAGGAGGCACTTCCTTTAGCTGCGCCGTGGACCTAGTATCGCCGCCTCCACGCAAGATTTCTTCCGATGGAAGTCGGGTCGTTGACCACATTGACCATGCCGCCACGAGAGCACCACGGGCGGTGGACGACGGCGCAGGTCTAGGAAGGGTACGACACGGAGGCAGGGAATACTACTGTAGTTGTTTCCCACGCGAGGGGAGTACAACCGTGATCTGAGGGTTTACCGGGTTCGTCGCCATCGCCGGAGAATAACAACAGTGTGGGTGAGTAGAGGGATGGCTAGGCCAGCGATGGGAGTACGGTGGGCGGTGAGGCCTCTGTGGCAGACAAAGCGGCCGCGTGAGGAGGGAGGAGAGTAGTCCCGCAGCGCTTGTTTGCGCCGGCCGAGCAGAAGAGCAGAGATTCAAGAGCATCGACGACCGTTGGATGGACATCCAACAGCCACCGCTGCATCAACCTTTTTTAGGAAAGCCTCAAATCTATGGAAAACAGCATACAACCCATCTCGCCATTATTTCTAATAATTTAAAGCCCATTTGCTAATTCTTAAGGTTTTTGGAGCCCATATTCTTTTTGTTAGCATTACAGCCCATATTGTGGCTACACGGTTAAAAAGTTATATGAATTTTGCATATTTCAAAAGGGGTCCGAACTGTTTTACTCCCAAATTTTGACTCACATTCAAACTGATTTTAAAAGAAATGTATATCAATATAAAATCCAACAAATTCTCCATGCATAAAAATTAATGTAATTTAAAATCTTGAAATGAAAAATAAGATATTTGAAACTAATTGCCGGTTTGATGTGTTTTAAAAATGTACAGCCAATTTCACATTACTGATCGGCCATTTTCTCGGCCAGCCGAATGAAAGCTCTCCTCGTCTTGAAAGATTTGCAGCCCAACAGGCCTGACAAAGCGACTTACTTGGCAAATCACAAAAAAACTGGGATGTGGCCGTGGACCCACTGGCCACCTCTCCATGTATAGTACTCTTCCGATGGAAGTCGCCTTGACCACGCTGACCACGCCACAGGAGAGCACCACAATGTGGACGACGGCGAGGCCTAGGAAGGGACGACGCAGAGCCGAAGACGCAGCGGTGGAATCCCGCGGAGAGGAGTACGAGGTTCACCGGTTCGGCTGCGATGTGAGGCTGTCGTCGTCGCAGGGCCTGGCCAGCGGTGGGAATAGTAGGGGGTGGTGAGGCCTCTGCGGCAGCAGAGCCGGCCACGGGAGGCAGGAGCATGCGGCACGACCGGCGCTGCTTTGGGCGGCTGGAGCAAGAAGACCAGAGGTTGAAGAAGCACTAAGGCCGTTGGATGGACATCGTACGGTCACTGTTGCTAGAATCATTCATATTGACTAAGTTGACAAAGCCCTTCGTCCCCGTCAACTTAGTAGGCCCATTAAGTCATCCTCCCACCAAGGTGGGTATCACCAGCCGAGAGTATTCATTTTTTTTGTGCGTAATAAGGAGGCACTTCGGTGGGTCCGAGCTGACAACAGGGAACGCTTTTGCGAAATACGGTGCCCCGTCCGTGGGTCCCAGCATCGTGGGGAAACGATTTTTCACAAAATACTGGTGGCCCGCTCGTGGGTTTCTCATGCCGTGGAGGAATAATTATTTTCCGCGTAATAAGGAGGCACTTCCTTGCGGCGCCGGAACCCAATTGTCACCTCTCCACGTCACAAGATTTCTTCCGATGGAAGTCGGTCGTTGATCCATTATTGTCCACGCCATGCGGTGAGAGCACCACGGCGGTGGACGACGGCGAGGCCTAGGAAAGGGACGACGCGGAGCCGGGGAAGACGCGGCAGTGGATGCCCACGCAGAGAGGAGTACGAAGGCGCTCACCGGTTTGGCTGGTGTGTGAGGCTGCCTCACGCAGTAATAGCAGGTGTGGGTGAGTGGAGGGATGGCCTAGCCAGTGGTGGGAGTAGTATGGGGGCGGTGGGGCCTCCGCGGTAGCACAGCTGGCCATGGGAGGAAGGAGCAGGCGGCACGACCGACGCTGCTTTGGGCGGCTGGAGCAAGAAGACCACAGGTTGAAGAAGCACTATGGCCGTTGGATGGACATCATACGGTCACTAGAGTATTGACTAAGTTGAGAAATCCCTCCGGCCCGTCAACTTAGTAGGCCCACAAGCCAGCGCAACAATATGGTGGGTCCCATATAGCAGGGGGTATTCATTTTTGGGCGAATAAGGAGGCACTTCTCATGTGTGAAGATATAGCTGGTGGGTCCGACCGTCACCGGGGGAACGTTTTTCGCGAAATACTGAGGCCCTTCCTGTGAGTCCTAGCTGTCGTGGAGGAATCATTATTTTGCACCTAATAAGGAGGCATTTCCTTGCGCCGGTCAGGACCCAGCTGTCAGCCTTCTCCACGCATAGCCCACTTCCGATGGATGTCGCTCATTGAACATAAGTTGACCAGGCTGCCGCCGAGAGCAATTGTATGTGGACGATGGCGAGGCCGAGGAAGGGAACAACACGGAGCTAGGGAATACTCGGCAATTGTTTCTAACGCGGAGGAGTACGAGGGTTTACTGGTTCGTCTGCCGTTGCCGGAGAATAACAACATGTGTGGGTGAGTAGATGGATGGCTAGGCCAGCCGATGGTAGTACGGGGGTCGTGAGGCTCGCACGGCATAGCCAGCCGCTGGAGGAGGTAGTAGCAGTCCCCGGCGCTTGTTTGAGCGGCCGAGCATGAAGAGCATGATTGAAGAAGACGACAGATGTTGGATGGACATCCAACATCCACTTTTCTCGTGTTCACTTGTTGACAGGTGTTGCGTGTGCTTCAACCTTTTTTTTATGAAAGCATACGCGTCAACCTGTAGTAGGCGCACAAGTTGGCCTCAAATCTATGGAAAACAACATACATCCCATCTGCCACTATTTCTAATAATGTACATCCCATTTGCTAATTCTTAAGAATTTTTTTGGAGCCCGTCTTCTTTTTGTTAGCATTACACCCCATATTGTGGTTGTCGGTGTCAAAACCGGCGGATCTCGGGTAGGGGGTCCCGATCTATGCGTCAAGGCTGATGGTAACAGGAAGCAAGGGACAAAGATGTTTACCCAGGTTTGGGCCCTCTCGATGGAGGTAAAACCCTACTTCCTGCTTGATTAATATTGATGATATGGGTAGTACAAGAGTAGATCTACCACGAGATCGTAGAGGCTAAACCCTAAGAGCTAGCCTATGATGGTATGATTGTAATTGTCATCGCCTTCTAAGGACCGACCTCTCTGGTTTATATAGACACCGGAGGGGGCTAGGGTTTACATGGAGTCGGTTACAAGGAAGGAAATATAATATCCGGATCGCCAAGCCTGCCTTCCACGCCAAGGAAAGTCCCATCCGGACACGGGCCGAAGTCTTGAGTCTTGTAACTTCACGCTTCAATAGTCCGGACGTTGTACATAGTCCGGCTGTCCGGATACCCCTAATCCAGACTCCTCAAGAGCTCTCCGAACCAGGCTTCAATGACGATGAGTCCGGCGTGCAGTCTTGTCTTCAGCATTGCAGGGCGGGTTACTCCTCCGAATACTCCAAAATAATTATCGAACACGTAGACCGTGTCCGGATCTGCAAGATAATCTTCATATGGTATAGATCTGATCTGCTGGCAATCTTCGTGCATCATGTCCTTGCATCGGGGCTTGGTCCAACGCGAACCGACGTTGCCTGCCCCACAACGACTCATGTTGCGAGGCGGCTTTATTGGCACGTCCGAGGCAGAGATCATGTTCCTCTTATTACGTGATTTTCCATCAATATGAGCACGCGTGACCCGACGACGGCTGTTGGTATAACCCACGTGTTTTTTAGATAAGCCTCAAACGGTCACACCGAGGTCTCTTCATATTCACCCTCTTTAGAAAGGGGTTGAGACCTACGCCTCTTTTTTCACCTTCATCGCGCATTCTCGCACCTCGAGTTCTAACACCCAAAACCTAAGCTCCACCCCTCCGGAATCCTCCAATATGTCCGGATCTGACCCTCAAGGCCGGTGGGTGGCCTCCTCGATTGAAGAGAAGGACATTGCAAAGCTTAGGAGGTCGGATACCCGACCGCAGATATCCCAAGACAGCTCCCCGCCTCCAGGCCGGTCATCCCTACCGAGCCCAATGAGTGTGTCGTTTTCGTCCCATACTTCCTCCGCAGTCTGGGTTTCACCCTCGATCCCTTCGTGAGGGGCTCATGTTCTATTATGGATTGGATTTTCACGATCTGGCCCCCAACGCTATCCTCCATATCTCGTCGTTTATTATTGTGTGCGAGGCTTTTCTCCATGTCGCCCCACACTTCGGCCTATGGCTCAAGACCTTCAATGCGACGCCGAAGATGATCGAGGGGAGACATGTGGAGTGCGGGGGTGCTGTAATAAGCAGGAACACTGATGCCCCATGGCCAGAGGGTTCTTTCCCAGAAGTATCTGATGTATGGCAGCGGAGGTG
Organism: Aegilops longissima; assembly: GCA_021605205.1. Taxonomy (NCBI): domain Eukaryota; kingdom Viridiplantae; phylum Streptophyta; class Magnoliopsida; order Poales; family Poaceae; genus Aegilops; species Aegilops longissima. The sequence goes on along the minus strand of CM038677.1, from coordinate 541,407,782 downwards.
GTTTTATGTCACGACTCCCCGAGGCACAAAGTGGGTGGCTGCCCCCGAGTTTCGCTCGGGCCCTCCGTCGCAGTTGGCGTCTTGGATGGACGTGGGACGGAATTGGGGGCCCGCTAGTGATATACCAGTGCTGCAGAACCGCATCCGGGAGCTTCTTGAGAGGGACATTAACCTTGTCAGCATAATGCAAGTGATGTTAATCCGGCGGATGTTGCCGTGCCAACGCCGGCCTCTCCGGATGTGGGAGTTCAACCGAGGGTTCATGGATCGTCAAGCACTTCTTCGCTTGAAGCTCAAGAGATGTGCAAATTATTCTTTGGATGGAAAGTAAAGTGTCCGGACACCATCGAGGATGCGGGCCTAAGCTGCAATCGCCTAGATACCCAAGTAAGTAAATTTGATACCGGACACCGTGTTTTGTATTTGTCGTAAGTGTTTATTCTGAAAATTGTCCGCGTCCAGCAATGGCTCAGCAAGGCGGAGAGAATCAGTTGTCCGGCGCCACTTCCCAAAGGCTCGCCCGCCCCCACCATGGCCAAGATGCTCGACCGGGTACTCAGCAGAATGCCCTCGGGGAAAGACAAGGGCCGGAATGAAGAAACCGAACCCCATATGCTACGCATCCGAACCGGGGGAATTGGTACTTCCCCAAGGAGGATAGTCGGGAAGGGGAGGCTAAAGCCTCCTCCCCGCGCGGGAAGAAGAGGGCCGCCTCCAAAGATTCGGAGACGGAGATGCCAAAACCAGGGAAAAGATAACACCAAGGGGCTTTGCCTCAACGGGCAACCTCACCGCATCGTGCCGACCAACGGGCCAGCCCTCCACTGAGCTGTAAGTTAATTTTTAATTTGAAGGTACTACGTTCCTCCTAGATCAATAAACAGGATTCGCCTTTGCGTGAGTCCGCTAGCAGCCCTTCTCAACAGAGTTCGTGTTCGGGGACCTTCCTCCGAGATGATGGAGAGCGAGACCCCACCTACCTCTCCGCTCATGAAGCGGCGACGAAGTGTCGCCACGGAGGAGTCCGGATCTCGCCAGGCCGGAGGCTAACGCGCGTCACCGCCTCGAGCCGGAGCGCTGGCTCACGCAAGGGCGATGGGAAGGGTCCCATACAGCCTCGATGTCCGCCGGACGATCGACGGGTTTCATCGGAGCGAGCTGCGCTCTCGGAGGAGCACCACTCATTAATGAGCGCGGTGCTCAAGAAGATTTCGTCCGCTACAAACAGTTTGAATGAAGCATTTGCAAGTCTGCCCAGAGGCTTTGAGGTATGTAGGGAAGAATACACTGTTTTTGGCTGTGAGGCACGCGTTAGGTGTGCTCCATATAGATAGTAGCCCCTGAGACTCTGGTTGCCCGCCTTAGGGGGCAAACGAGGGATCATAAATCAATGATTGCGCTATAAATATGTGCAGGTACCTGTGAATCCGGCCGACGACCAGTCCGTGGAAGTTTCCGAACTGACCAGGCAGATTCAATCGATTGATGCCGATATCACGCTGGTGAACGAGCGGCTAGACAAGTCACAAGGTATGTGCTCTTCCTTCCTTTGTATAGGAAAATATGGAGGCGGCATGATATTAATGTAATATGTTCGGACAGCAGATGGTGCTGCTGCCATGGAGGCCCTGAGGGCAGAACTTGTCCAAGCCAAGGAACAAGCTTGGGTTAGCAATGCGGCTGCCCTAAAGGCGGCCGAGGAACTGAGAGCCGAACAGGCTGCTCATCGCCGAAACGAGGAAAAGATGGCCGAGATGGCTATTGAGTTAAAAAATGCCGCTGACCGGTACGAGCTCCTTGAAAAGGAGCATAAGGGTAGCTTGGCCGAGCTGGACAAGGCACGAAGTGCCACCAAGGAAATACGGACCGAGCTCAGGGGTGCGCGGGAGGAGCTTCAACAGGCCGATAAAATCGTGGCTGGAGGTTCCTACTTGCTGCGGACGAAGTTTTTGATCCGAAGTACGCTCCCCTGGATGGGCGCTGGAGTCCTGCGGATGCGTATGCAGATTTGACGAAGAGTACGGCTGACGCTGCCACGTTCTTAGAGGGTCAGGGTGATAAGGAAGTGGAGAAGCTTTTCTGGTCGCAATTCAATGCTCTCACTCGCCCGCTGCCATTAAATGAAAAAATGGCTGCTGTGGCGGAGCTTCACAGGCTGTCCGGTCTTGCAATGCGGTCTGTGATAGACCATCTTTGGCCGGAAGGGCTTAAGCCGGACAGTTACTTTGGCTTGGTGCAACGATTCCTTAGGGCCGTGCCTTGGATCGATGCCATGAGGGGGTCGGCGTGCATAGAGGGTGCACGGATGGCTCTTGCCCGCATTAAAGCCTATTAGACATATATGGAGGCCAATATTATAGCGACCCAAGATCCGGCGGGGGGCCAGTATCCGGCCGAGCACTACTTGGCGCATGTCACAGAAGGTGCCCGCCTAGTAGTGGCGCAGTGCTCGAAGAATGTCTTATTCGAGTGATAGATCAAATTATTGTAAGAACAATGTTATTTTGGTTATGAGGCTATATTTATACTTTTTTCCCAAAAGTATTGTTGTGTCCCCGTGCAAGCCACACACACACACACACACACACACACACACACACACACACACACACACACACACACACACACACACATATATATATATATATATATATATATATATATATATATATATATATATATATATATATATATATATATGTGTAATCCGAAGATAGCAGTCGCTTCTTCAGCCCCACGCAAACAATGCGGGTGTGTTCGCAAAAAATGTGCATAATCACACTTGATCCAACGCCTTGGTCCATGAAGGAGGTGATCGACGTCGAACTAGGAAACCGGACTATATAGCTGTAACACTTTCGCTTAGCCATGGAATTAATGTTGGGGCTACTATGTAGCCCCGGTACATTTCAAGGCATCCGAATACGGTGCGGTGTACATGACCGGCAACGGTCCTTCGTTAATGCGAGGAATCCTAAAGATTCCAATAAGTCTTCGAGTGGTTGAACAGTCTCGCTATATCATGACAGCTGGCCGCTTTCACCGAGGTGCTCGTCCGGAATAACGAGGGCACAATCGCAGTAGTTCTCCTTTGGCCACCTTAGCCGATATTAACGGAACGTAAGGCGGCAAACCCAGGAGCCGGGCAAACCCAACATTTGACCAAAGACATGATTCGGAGCTGCTGCATATAAGGCCAAACTCGTGACGCCGAACACTCCCGAGGGTATTCGGACTTTATAATAGTCGATGGGCTCAAGAATGCCCAATCGTTATAAGACCTATTTTTCCAGGTACGTGCGTTAATTTGTCGTGGCTAGATGCCAAAAACGGCAGTATCCTCTGTGGGTATGGGAACCTTGGGATTGTTAAACAACAAGAGACAATAAAAAGGTTTACACAGGGGCTTAATCTAAAAAGAAACCTGTTTAACGGGGCCCTGCTGCACGTCTGCGCCTTTGTCTCCGTTGTGCCGTATCCTAGAAGGGTATCGCGCGAGTGTTGTCTGTGAATAAGAGAAAAACTCGTAGAAGAGTACAACTTAAGTATGCGATGGACAATAAAAGTGTAAGATGTTGGCCTACCCATAAGGTTGAGCCAACTGTGGGACTATATTAAGTATTTATAGCCCCTGGTGTCCACTATGGGATTATATATACGGTGCCCTGGTTCAATTTTATTCGGGCGACCGGACTCATCTAGCCGAGTATGTGGTCTTTTTAAAGAGCAGTCATGTTTTCTGATGTTGGAGGCCGCTTATAGTCCGGCCGCAAGGGCCGTCGCGTGTTCCTCTTCGCGTGATGAGCGCTCTATTCGTCCGCTAACAATGATGACGCCACGTGGACCGGGCATCTTAAGTGTAAGGTAGCCATAGTGTGGCAATGCATTGAAGCGGGCGAAGGCCGTTCTTGCGAGCACTGCGTGATAGTCGCTTTGGAAAGGTGCGATGATGAAGAGTAGTTCTTCGCTTCTGGAGTTGCCTAGAGAGACGAATGTTACCTCCAGAGCGACGGAGCCTCTGCTATGGGCTTCAACGCCTGGTATCACCCCTTCAAAGGTGGTGTTGCTTTGGTTGATTCTCGATGGGTTCATCTCCATCCTCGCGGATAGTGTCCTCATATATTAAATTGAGATCGCTTGCCGCCATTCATAAGGACGCCGGTGAGATGGTATTCACGATTATCGAGTCAAGCACAAAGGCCTTTGATCCTCCGCTACCAATACTAGTTCGGTCATCCGGAAGTTATCGAAAAGTGATCGGATAAGGTATCCAGTGGTTAGGCGTGAGTACGATGTGTTCTATATCGAGCGCTGCCTCTATGCGCTGGCTCGCTCCTCCTCATGGATGTGTGAGTCGCGTGGATCATGTTCACTGCTTTAACCTCTAGCGGAAATTTTTCTGTCCTTCGTTGTTCGATCGGCGCGAGGTTCATCCTCGCCTTCACTTGGTGTTTCCTTCCTTGTGTTCGCATTTAATTTGCCGGCTCGCTTGAAGACCCAAAGACTCTCTGTGCGTGGTTTGCGTGTTTGTCAGGTGCCATGAATTTGGCATAGTCTATCTAGGACTCTATTCAGACCGGACGGTCCTCTTGCTGCCTTTAGATGGCTTGTTTTCTGATTGGGTCGAGAGCCCCGAATCCTGCATTAACTGGCCGTGGTTATCCGGCTCTTCCTTGTTTTGGCATTTGTTTTATGATGCGGTGGTTTCCTGCCATCCTTACTCGGATGTGCTGGGTCTCGGTGCCTTTACTGGCCAGCCAGCTATCTTCTCCCGCAAAAGCGGGTCATAAGGCTTTTAGGGCTGCCATTGTCCTTGGTTTTTCTTGGCCGAGGTGTCGGGCGAGCCACTGTCACGGATGTTGTGTTTGAATGCCGCGAAGGCTTCGGCATTCGGACAGTCAACAATTTGATTCTTCTTAGTGAGGAATCTGTTCCAAAGCTTGCGGGCGGACTCTCCGGGCTGTTGGACTATGTGGCTTAAGTCGTCAGCATCCGGAGGCCGGACATAAGTCCCTTGAATAATGGCCCTAAAAGCGTCCTCAAGTTCCTCCCAGCTCCCAATTGAGTTTTCGGGGAGACTTTTAAACCAGTGCCGAGCTGGTCCCTTTAGTTGGAGGGGGAGGTATTTAATGGCGTGAAGGTCATCCCCACGAGCCATATGTATGTGCAGGATAAAGTCCTTGATCCAGACCCCTGGATCTGTCGTTCTATCGTATTCCCCTATGTTCATAGGTTTGAAGCCCTATGGAAATTCATGGTCCAGTACTTCATCGGTAAAGCACAGGGGTGAGCAGCCCTCTCAGATCCGGACGTGTTTTGGCATGCCGTCGGGCTGTTGTTGTGTCCGTGTTTACCGTGGACTTGTGTTCGATTGACGAATCGCTTTGGTGACCATAGTCCTCGCCGGGTGTGTCCTTTGGATCCGTGAATGGACCTGGCCGCCACCGCTTTTTTCAAGTGGTCACGTGGATCGCGGCGCGCGCGCTGTAGCCGCTTTGTTGCGTTATGAAGTGGTGCGGCTTCGCCGTCGAATTCTCGCAAGAGCTTGCGCTTGATAGTTTCTTGTGTATGCATATCGCCAGATCTTTCTTCGGTTCAGCACTTTATTCCATCTGCAGTTGAGTGTTTCTGCGGGCTTTGAGCAGTTGCTTCGCTTCTTTTAGACTTCTATGTGGCCATAAGCTTTCGTGGAGGTTATCTCGCTCCACGTGTTTTTCCGGATCGCATCATTATCCGAACCATTTTCCGAGCTGGTTCGCTTTTGATGACCTCCTCCGCCGGGATCATTGTCCTCGGCCCCGCTTCCAAACTGTGTTTGGGGTGACTGGTTCGCCTGCCCATCGCCTGTCTCGTATGGTCAATGTTGCTTTCGGAGTTGATTGTAGTGTCGATCCTCCGGTGCTCTTGTCACTATTTTTACCGCTGCTGGACTTAGAACGGCGCTCACGCTCGCTTTGGCTTTTGTCCGGGTTTTATTGTCCGGATTGTCGCTTTGTCCTCCTTGGGCGTATCCACTATGTATATGTCGTGGTGACGAGGGGAAGTCTCGGCGCCCATAGATTCGAATTCCTCCGCATCCTCGCCCATACTGCCGGTTAAATCATAGACCGTGGCTATGAAGTGGTGGTGGGTGGAGCACCGAATTTCTTCGCCTGCTTCCCACTCAAACCGGACATAGTTTGGCCTAGAAATTTCTCACAAAGAGAGAGTTTTCAACGAGTTCAGCATGTCGCCAAAGGAGAGTGCTGAAAGATGTCCATGGCGGTGAACTCCATTACGGAGCCCAACTGCCTGGAGTGCGCGGACGGACTCAACATCCGGATATCTAACCGGGGTCCGGAGTCATAGGCCGCCATAAAGGTAAGGCCCGTGTTCGGCTCCATCGCCGATAAGTGTGCAGCCTGCGGGGTGGGGGTCCAGCCCTCCATCCCCAGGCAACGCGGCATGGTCCAGATTTAGATCCGAGGATACTGCCGGGGTGATACCCCGAGCTTTGTCTGACAGCAGGCCTAAGCCGTGCCCGTCGCGACTGTCCGGTGCTCCTCGGAGGAAAGTCTCGCCCTAGACAACGTTGTCAATGATAATTGAAGGGGCCATCGAACCTGACGGCGACGACACAGAGGAACTCTCAATGAAAGCACCAGTGTCGGTGTCAAAACCGGCGGATCTCGGGTAGGGGGTCCCGACCGCGCTTCAAGGCCGATGGTAATAGGAAGCAAGGACACAGATGTTTACCTGTGTTCGGCCCTTCCATGGAGGTAAAACCCTACTTCCCGCTTGATTAGTATTGATGATATGGGTAGTACAGAGTAGATCTACCACTAGATCGTGAGAGGCTAAACCCTAAGAGCTAGCCTATGATGGTATGATTGTAACTGTGATCGCCTTCTAGGATCAATTCTCCGGGTTTATATAGACACCGGAGAGGGCTAGGGTTTACATGGATTCGTTACAAGGAAGGAAATATAATATCCGGATCGCCAAGCTTGCCTTCCACGCCAAGGAAAGTCCCATCCGGACACGGGTCAAGTCTTGAGTCTTGTATCTTCACGCTCAATAGTCCTGGACGTTGTACACAGTCTGGCTGTCCGATTACCCCCTAATCCAGGACTTTCTCAGTGGCCACGTTTAAAAAGTATACGAAATTTTGCATACTTTGATGCGGTCAACTGTTTTTAATCCAGAAATATCGATTCACATTGAAACTATTTTGAAAAATAATTTATATAAATATAAAATCCAAATAATTGACCACGCATAAAATCAATGGAATTTAAGATCTTGTAATGAAAAAACAATTAAAACTAATTCCCGGTTTGATGTGTTTTAAAAATGTACAGCCCATTTCTGGGCAAACCGAATGAAACTTTCCTCGTCTTGAAAGATTTGCAGCCCAGCAGGGCCAATAAAGCAAGTTGGCCTTGCTTGGGTATTTCTTTTTAAAAAATAGAACTGGGCTAGCCATTTTCAGCAAGAAAAAAACACAACTGGGCTCATGATGTGGTAAACATAAATAAAACCTCGGCTAGATGGGCCACAGCCCTCAAGACAACCCCCTTTGTTACCCTGATCCGCGCTAAAACTAGTATAAATAACAACCGCTTGTTCCTAAAAAAAAAAACTACGACTTGTCCGGGTCCCCGTGTCACCGTCAGAGTGTAATTCTTCATTTATTGACTATGTCGACAATGGCGTGAGCCCGAGATGTCCAACCATTAGAGGAACCATATTTTTGGGCTTGTAATATAGAGGCACTTGCTTATGCATCGCCATGACGCTGGTGGGTCCTTTATCGTCATCCTCTCCACGTGACAAATATCTCCTTGTTCCTCTCGTTGTTGACGACGCTGACAATGCAAGAGGGAGGGCGATCGCATCGACGGCGAAGCGAATCAAGCCCGCAAGGCGGAGGAGGACGGCGAGGCCTCGGACGGAACGAACAGGAGCCGTTGAACATGCGCTGGTCCATTCGCAAGCGGAGGGGAGTACGAGGGTTGACTGGTTCAGGCGCGGGTGCGTGTTGGAGCTGACGTCGCCGGAGAATAACAGGACGTGTGGGGGAATAGAGGGAGGGACTGGCCAACGTTGGAGGGTACGTACGGTAGGGCGGCGGAGGCGCAGCCAGCCATGGGAGGCGGGAGCAGGCGGAGCCGATGGGGTGGTTTGGTTTGGGCGGCTGGAGGAAGAAGAAGACAAGAGATAGAAGATACACGACAGATGTTGGATGTCAATCCAACGGCTGGTAGGCGAATCGCTTGTTGACCGGCTAGTAAGTCGACACCACCTTGGATAGGCTATTTCTCGTGGGTCCCAAATGTCGTAATCCAAATCTGTCACTCATGCAGCCTTTCCTATGAAAATTTATAGCCCATTTGATGTGCTAGTTCGAAATAAGTTTGTGGGTGCTGGTGGGGGCTAATCACTTGGCTTCAGAATGCACAAAGGAGCTCAAGCAGCCGGAGAGTGATGTTATTTCCTTGGTTGGGATTTGTTACAACATTTCACTATAAATTAAACGAATGGCAAGCCATTTGCCTTGTTTCAAAGAAAATATGACAGTCACAGCCGAGTTGAAAAGGGAAAGAACATCTAACTCTAGCTTACAAACTGTATAAAAGCACGAGGGTTAATTGTTCATCAGGTTTACAAAAACCCAGATTGAAAAGGGCAACAACATCTAACTCCAAAGACTATTTTCGGCAGTCACAAACCAAATGGATCGGTCAGTCCATAGAATGAACATCCCGGTCGTAAAATTTACTGGATTATGACCACAATATGTTGTAAATAGAAGCCCAAGATGTTCGTAAGCTCTTTGCCCACCTGAAACTCCTTTTTTGCTCTTCGACATACCCATCCGTCAAAACCATGCTGCTGATAAACTTAAGCCCGATGGACAATAGTAACCTCACATTCAAAGCAGGAAGAATGTGACAAATCTTGTGTTTGCACGGTTGGCTACATATCGTTTCTAGCGTTATTGTCTTCAATCGAATCTCATGAGAAGTGAGAAAATCCCGATGCTTACGAATCCACCGATTGGTTATAACTTTCTTACCCCGCCTCGCTTGCCTAAATATACATGAAGATTGAAAACAGTTAAGGTCTAAAAGAAGAGTGTCGAAGAGCAACAATGAAGGGTTAATTTAGTACACTATATGCGGGCTTCCAATGTGCGTGAAATTATCACCTTTATATACAACTTCTCCAGACATGGAAAGCATTGCAGCAAGCCAATAATCTTGTTCAGATCAAAACTATTCATTTGGATATATAAGATCTTGACAGAATCCAGCACCATTGATAGGCCATCCATGGAGAAACTCTTCATTGAGCATAGAACATAATATTAGTACAAAATGTGTACTCCAAGATGATATATAAATTATGCGCAGAAATTTAAAATGCAGCTTATGGTTACAAGTGTAGATGATAATATAAAGTACCTGAAGAACTGTGGAGCCAAACACCATATTGAAATGAGCACAGAGATCATGTATTACACCCAAGGTCTCCAGTTTAGGCGCAGAGGATGGTTATTTGCAACGGTGAATAACTAGAATCAAGGATCAACCTTTGAAGTGAAGGGGCATCTTGGATGATGAGCTGCCTTCCGTCAAAAGAAATTCCAATTTACAAGGTTGATCCAATCGAGTGGATGATGCTGTGCAATGAGGCTCTCGAGTATACGTAACCCACACAAGTGAAAGTTTCTTGAGAAATGGGAGTCAAGGTTTAGTACTGCATTGTCTAGTAGGTAGCACAAACAAAAAGGTGGCGTGTGGAGAGAGGAGGAAACCGCGAGATGGACATCGTGCTGAGGGCACAAGTTCATGGCGTCGGTATGTGGTATGTGATTTGTGGGAATAGTAGAACTCAAGCAGCTGTAGTTCGTGAATTCAGGGATTTCAGCCAGGCGGCCCACCGTGCAGGGCATGGTATGCTTGCTCGTAGCATGAAGGGATGCAGAGGCTTTGAACGGAGCCCTGGGAGGAGATGATGGCTCTGGGATTTCAAAATCATTGAAGAGAGATAGCTGACGACAATCGAGATTATGGGGCACCGCCATAGAGGGCGCCACCAATTGAGAGGACTTGGAAAGCGGCAGCAATCCTTGGTGGGGAGAAGCGAGATGATCTCCCTAAGGACGGCGTCCGGGAGATCGCTGATGCGTCCACCCGAGATTCTACGGGTTCCTGGGATCGGTGGGGCGGGTCGCTGCTTCTCCACTGCCGGGTGCGGATCTACAACAGCGCGCCACAACAAGGGAGCCTCATCTTCTTGGCGCTGGGTCAGCGACTCCATTTTCCTCGAGGGCATCGGCGTCAAGCTCACGGATTTGAGCAGAGTAACTAATGATGAGCCTAGTTGTAAAGCGAGCAAAGAAGAAGGGAGCTGGGGTTTTCAGAGGAGTGAGGAAGAAGGGAGCTGGGTTTTCTGAGGAGTGAGGTGAGGAATTTGGGGTATGAGTGAGCGAAAGCTGACGTGAGGTGGGTGGGAGCGAGGAGGAAGAAGAGCACCCAGGTTTTTGGGGGGCGTGTGTGGGTGGGTAGCGCCTTATTCAAGAAATATATGGGCTTTGAATTGATTTTACTATTTACTAGTGTGGATGGGCTGTTTTGTCTTGGGCCCAGAGAAACAATTACTACTAGTACAAGGGAGACACTCTACAGCTACCTGTAAAAACAATTACTACTAGTACAAAGGAGACACTCTACCGCTTCTGCTCCTCCTAGGTCATTGAAACGCCTCCCTCATCAATGCCGTTATACTTTTGTTCACCGACATGCGGGCCATGTAGCGCGTGGGCCCAAATGCCATCCACCAAATTAGAAGGCAGTATGCGGGCGGAGAGTCACCCCGTCAGAAGGCCGGGCAAACGAGCCGTCGTATCACAAAGCCCCACCTCCCCGCAGTCTAAGTTTGACGGACGAAGCAACCATCATTTCACTCTCTTTTTTGTTTCATTGTCATTGCGATTGTGTTTTCCTTTCAGTGGTCTCCTAGTATTCGTCAGTTTCATGATGGACCAAGGAGAACCAGGCAAAGATCTGCTGATATTGGAGGAGACGCGGGAGGCTGATCCCCACGAGACAGAGAGCTCCAAGAAGATGGAGGCAACCACCGAGCGGACCCCAGATAAGCTCACGACCACTACTGAGATGGTCAACACCCCGTTTGAGGTTACATACCCCGTGGCACTGCAGGAGCAGTTTTCCGCCTTCGAGGATGTGTCCCCCCCCCTCCCCGCTGAGCTGCCCAAGGTGATTTCCTTCTTTGTCGATCTCGATTGTGGTTTTTCATCTAAGTATGTGGTGATTTTTTTTAGAAATGGAAGTATGTGGTGATTAATAATGCAAAAAATTATTAGCTTTGATGCCATGCTATACATAGTGGTTTAAATAACTTGTGTTTCTTATAATCGAAAAGTAATTCAGAATTTGTTTCGCTTCAATTAGAGCCCCGATGCGCATAAGGATTGTGTGGTTGTACATGTCACTCGCTATGAGGCGGACGACCTGAATATACGACCGGGAAAACAGAGTTCTTAGGCTGTTGGATCCTGGAAGCCATTTGCGGTTATACAAATGAAGAGTTGTATTCCAGCCTCACTGTTGTCAGGCGTGTTGTCCAGGGTGTACTGAAGCACAAGAAGTTCAAAGCTACACCTTCGTTTGTGAGGCATACTTTTCTTGTCAAGCTTACGCAGGAAGATGACATGGCATGCCTCCACAAACAAGTTTATCAGTGGCAAGGCCACAAGGTTTTTCTTCATGAAGGTTCACAGGATTGAGCTGCTGTGGGACGTCCTCGATGATGTTCATGGCAAGGTCCGCCTTGTGTCCAGCCCAAATTAGATCGAGGCATGAAATAGTTGCCCAAAGCTAGTGTTTAATAGTAGTTTGATTGTGTCTAATTATCCAAACCTTGCTCATATCGACTCCTCCGGGCTAGTACTGCTTGAATCCATCTATGGAACTGCTGCTACTTTTGTGTGCCCGTGAATCATGTGAGAACCATCGTAATTGCTGCCGAAACAGATGCGTCCTCACTAGTTTTTTCAGGAATATGGCATGGTAAGACATAAGTTGTCACGGTTTATCATACGAGCGGTGTGTGTTTTGATGAAATAGAGCACTCTTTCGAGAACCATGCGCCGATGTATACATAAGTACTTGTAAACACTGTTGGTGCTACCCCACTTGTAAGCAGTTGTGCAAAACACGACACATTGGCTCAGCTCGCTTCAACACTAGGCTATCGACCAGCTAACAATCAACAATCATTGTCCCGACATATAAGCAACTATGTATCTTGTTACAAAGTGGTTCATGCAGCTTAATTGAGGCCACAATGTAATAAATTCCAAACGCTCACACGCTAGTCCAAAGGCTCATGTGGAACACTCACATTAAACTCGCTCTTCATAAAAAACTTAAAAAGCATAAGTTAAGCAATTTTATACATCTCAATGATTCATAGAACATAACAAACATACTAGTTCACAAAGAAAATACATAGTTGTAAGAAGGTTTACAAATCAGGAAAAACAAGCAAAAGGCTTCTCGAGCAAAGGGCCTCCTGGCAGTGCTTAAATTTCCCGGAGTTCACTCTGGTTTTTCTTGTTGCCACCATCCGGGGTTAGGTTCTCTCATTCCAGAGTAACCAGTTATACTTGGGTCTCACTGAATGCTGAACTGAACCATGCATGTAGTATCACCAGCTGAAATGCTTGTGCATTCCACCAAATTTAAGCACCACTATTTGCAGAAATAAGGCACCACAATGCCTCTTGTCCGCAAGACCTGTCCAAAAACCGCCATGCAGCCGTGCCAGCTAGTCCTCGGTCCATGGATGAACGGTAGAAAGTGCATTCCGGACTAGGATGCAGTTGTTTTCGCCTCCCTCGTGACCGCAATCAGGAAGTAAAACGCATTTAATCAGCTTCTTTTAGATTATGCTGGTCATTCTACCTTAGTTACTACCAATGTAGGGATACCTTGAAGACGGGAGGTTAGACGACGGCAACGTAGGGATAGCCATCTCATTTTGCACAGCTTGTACTAAAACTGAGGTGTGTGCTTTTGATTGCACGGATAGAAACGATACGAGACAGACATCCCTGTTTATGCAAATACGTAAATAATAACGGTTATTTAAACAAAGGACATACATTACTACTTTCCCCCATTTCTCTTAGAACCAAGTCCTAGATTCATGCTACAGCTTTCCCACTTTCTTCCCCTGCTTGAACCAACGCTTTGAGTCGATCAGTATGAACTAGCTTTACTTCTAATAATAGTAGAAGTCTAGGTGGCTTTGGAACAGCGGACGAAGTAGAAAAGGATCCACATGAAGGGAGCTGGGGCAGTAGAGAGCAAGGTAGGTTTCAAGGAATATATACCCGAGGGTCGCCGCCATGTGGCAAAGACGGCGCTGGAGGCCGTTCTTGGCCACAATACCGCTAGGGAGGAAGAAGGGTCGGAGGCCCTCTCAAGCCAGCTTCTCTCGAGAGAACGACACAGCCGACGCATCGGGACGCACAGCAGCCGTTGGTCTTCTCCTCGCCACGATTTACAAAATAAGTGAATGATGCACCTTGTAACGCCCGGATTCGGCGCGCCAGTGTCCGCCGCTTATTTGCCGCCTTTTGCCATGTCATGTGCTTGCGTGTTGCATTTGCCATGTCATCATCTGCATTTCATATCTTGTCATCATGTGCATCGCTTTTGCATACGTGTTCGCCCTCATGCATCCGAGCATTTTCCCCGTTGTCCGCTTTTGCAATCCGCACTCCTATGTCCCCCGCTTCTTTTACCTCTTTTTTCGCAAGCGCTGGTGTTAAACGGTCTCGGAATGGACTCTAGGTTTGTCAAGCTGCCTTGGTACACCACCGTAGACCGCTTGTCAAGTTTCGCGCCATTTGAGTCCGCTTTGATACTCCAACGCTTAACCGGTAACCGTGAAAGCCTTCTTTTGTGTGCAGCCCAACACCCTTCCAAAGTGGCCCAAACCGATCTAAGTCTCTTCCATGCTCTTGGTCTTTCGATCACGATCGTGGGCTAAAACCGCCTCCTCATTTGGACTCTCCTAGCTCCTCTACCTATATATATGTGATCCTCCCCAAATCCCGGCAGTCCAAACCCTAGAAATTCCTCTACGCCCGGACGCTTTCTTCCCCCGCCGGGACATGTCCGGCCGCCGCCCCATCCAACTCCGAGTTTCGCCACGTGTCCCACGTCATTGCCCTCCACCGGCAGGCCTCCAGCCCGCTGGCACGCCCTCAAAGCCCATCCCTCGCCGCCCCTCGGCCGATCTGGATCGGGAACTCGCTGGCCCGGCTGATCCGGGGCCGACCTCCACGCCTGGGCTCGATCTCGCCAGTCGCGCCGCCTGCTCCTTCCTTCTCCTTCCTTCGCCTCTCCTAATCTCTCCTCCTCTCTCCGTAGTAGTGCCATGGGAGCCGAGCTCCTAAGTCAATCCGCCGCCGCTTGGCCTTCTCGCCTCGGACCCGATGGCCATGGAACGGATCCGCCTCGTCTCCTGGCTCCATCCCCGACGCCCCCGCGCCAAGTTCTCCGGTTTCACCGGACAGCCATGGCTATGCCTCCGTCAGCCGACTTCCCTGCTCGTAAGGCGGGTGCACGAGGAGGACGACGTGCCCGCCTCATTACAGCCGCCGCCCGTGTGGGTCCTTCTCCAGCCCAAATAGAGGTTCGCCCAGCCACCGGCCTCCCCAGCCTGCATCCCCATCCTGGGCCGAAGCCCGCTTGGTGAGCCACCGCCTAAACCCCACCCGATGCGACTTTTAGTGTATTTGCGCTTTGCTATTTTTTTTATAAAAGAACTGCCAAGTCCCTGGATTTCAGCATCATGTGCACATGTTTTCCATGCCATATCTCCATGCCTGTGGCTCTGTTTTGTGAGTATAATATGTCAAAATGTTCGATGAGATATTCTCTTCATTTTATTACATTGCATCATGTTCATTTGAGTCCATCTTGATGCCTGAATCATCGTTGCAAGAGTGCTATGTGATGTTAATCAATAAACTGCTATAACTTGATGATTTGTCTTTTTTGTTGCATTTGATGTGTGCACCTTATGAGCATGAGCTCTACAGGTGTTTTTTTCTATGCCATGCTTTCTTTACAGAGGTGCTTGCCATGTATTTTTGTGATCCATGTGGTGACTAGAACAAGCATGCAAACTAGGCTTCGTGATGTTGCTGATTTCAGCCCTTGTTCTGCTGTTATTGTGATGCCATGTATTCATGTTGCTACAGTGAGATCCATGCCTCTTTTGAGTATGTTCAGTAAGAGTGTTTTGTTCGGAAGTTTTATGCTCTATCCATCCATGCCCTTGTTTGCAATTATGGAGTAGTCTATCATGTCATTTTCTTGCTCTACTTTTGCTATAAAATGTTTCCTGGCAGATTGTTTAGATGTTATTCAATTTTGGCAAGGTTGTTGTAGTTGATCCTTGCATGCTATAAACTTGCTCTTGCCATGCTTAGCTTCATAAACATGTCTTCTTACTGTTGGTTGCTTTTCCATGCCATGTATTGCTCTGTGGTGAGTGCTTCAAGCTCACCAACATGCCTACTTATTGTTGTTCCTGCCATGTATGAATCTGTCATATATTTTGCCATGTTTACATGGGTGCCATCCTATCTTCTGATCCTTTTTGGCTCATGGTCAGTAAGGGACTTTTGTTATATGCTTTAATTAGATTCATGACATGCTTTAGTTTGACATGATAGCTTGCTATAACATGTTGTTTGATAGCTCTAAACATGCTAACCTGATGTTATTTCTGCCATGTCCTGTGAATTCTGCCAAGTCTGTGAACCTGTTATTATTTGCAATCGTGCCATGTCTTTTTGAGCATGTTCTAGCCATTTCTGGAGATAGCTCAGTGTTCATGTTTTGTAATGCTTTACCTGTAGATCTTCTCCATGCCTTTTGTTATCATGTTTTGGTGCTGTAGCATGTTGTTTTGATGCTTGCTAGATGCATACTTGCTGTTTTGGACAGATTGTTGTTATGTCTTGTATAGTGTGTGTTGCACCATTGCTCCGTTTTGAGTGTGCTCTATATGAAACTTGCTTGATTTTGCACGTAGTTTCATATTATCATGTTGAATCCTTGTTTTGAGGTGTTTGATTAATGTTTGTATGCATTTTGCATCAATGCCATGCTTAATTTGTTTGCTCATATCTTCTAGGTCAGAGTTCGAATCTAATGAACTTTATATGTAACTTGACTAGAATTTCGTAGTTCATCGTGGTGCATCTTAACTTGTTGTTTAACAACTTGAACATAAGGTTTATTCAGATCTGAACCAATTTTGAAATTTGCATATGAGGACTTACCGGAATTGTTATATGTTGAACCCGGCCTCATTTAAACTTGCTTTGATGTGTTGCTCTTGTATGTGTCATCTCTTGCCATGAGTAACTTCATGTAGCTTTGTCATGCATCATGCTTGTTGTGCATCATGTCTTGTCTATGTGTGGTGTGTTTACCATGTTGTGTGCTTCTTCTCGATAGTTCCCGTTTCGTGCGATCGTGAGGATTCGTTCGTCTATGCTTGGTCTGCCTTCGTGGCTTCATCTTCTTCATGGAATCGTTATTCTTCCTTATGGATTTCGTGCAAGATGACCGCCACCTTGATCTCATTACTATCATTGCTATGCTAGTTGCTTCGTTTCTATCGCTATGCTGCATTACCTATCACTTGCTTATCAAGCCTCCCAAATTGCCATGAACCTCTAACCTTGTCACCCTTCCTAGCAAACCGCTGTGTGGCTATGTTACCGCTTTTGCTCAGCCCTCTTATAGCGCTTGTTAGTTGCAGGTGAAGATGAAGATTGCTCCATGTTGGATAATGTTTATTGTTGGGATATCACAATATCTCTTATATTATTAATGCATCTATATACTTGGTAAAGGGTGGAAGGCTCGGCCTTATGCCTGGTGTTTTGTTCCACTCTTGCCGCCTCTAGTTTCCGCCATATCGGTATTATGTTCCCGGATTTTGCGTCCCTAACGCGTTGGGTGGTTTATGGGACCCCTTGATACCGCTTGAATAAGACTCCTCCAAAGAAGGCCCAACCTTGGTTTTACTATTTGCCTCACCACCACCTACCTTTTCCTTGGTCGGCCAACCCAAGGGTCATCTTATTTAGCCCTCCGTGTCGTTGCTTCTCTAAGTGCTGGTTTGAACCGAGCTGATACCAAGGGGCCACCTTGGGGAAACTTGAGGCTTGTTTTACTCTCAGAAGCTAGTCTCGTCTGGTGTTGCCCGAGAACGAGATATGTGCAGCTCCTATCGGGATTTGTCTGCACATCGGGCGGCTTTGCTGGTCTTGTTTTATTTCTGTCAAAATGTCTTGTAGCCGGGATTCCGAGACTGATCGGGTCTTCCCGGGGTGAAGGAATATCCTTCGTTGATCGCGAGAGCTTATCATGGGCTAAGTTGGGACACCCCTGCAGGGTTTGAACTTTCGAAAGCCGTGCCCGCTGTTATGTGGAAGATGGGAATTTGTTAATGTCCGGTTTTAGTAAACTTGAAATAAACTCTTCTAAAATAAACCAACCGTGTGCGTAACCGAGAGTGTCTCTTTCCGGGGTTGATCGAGAGGAGAACACGGTTTCTGTGTTATGATTGACGTAAGTAGGAGTTCAGGATCACTTCTTGATCATTGCTAGCTTCACGACCGTTCCTTTGTTTCTCTTCTCGCTCTCATTTGCGTATGTTAACCACCATACATGCTTAGTTGCTGCTGCAATCTCACTACTTTATCCCTTCCTTTCCCATTAAGCTTTGCTAGTCTTGATACCCATGGTAATGGGATTGCTGAGTCCTCGTGGCTCACCGATTACTACAACACATTCAGTTGCAGGTACAGGTTATGCGATGATCATGATGTGAGAGCGATGTTACTTGTTTTGGAGTCCTTCTTCTTCTTCTTCGTCGATCAGGGGATAGGTGTTGGAAATATGCCCTAGAGGCAATAATAAAAGCATTATTATTATATTTCCTTGTTCATGATAATTGTCTTTTATTCATGCTATAACTGTATTGTCCGGAAATCGTAATACACGTGTGAATACATAGACTACAATACGTCCCTAGTAAGCCTCTAGTTGACTAGCTCGTTGGTCAACAGATAGTCATGGTTTCGACTATGGACATCGATGTCATTGATAACGGATCACGCCATTAGGAGAATGACGGATGGACAAGACCCAATCCTAAGCATAGCACAAAGATCGTAGTTCGCTTTGCTAGAGCTTTTCCAATGTCAAGTATCTCTTCCTTAGACCATGAGATCGTGTAACCCGGATACCGAGGAGTGCTTTGGTGTATCAAACGTCACAACGAATCGGGTGACTATAAAGGTGCACTACAGGTATCTCCGAAAGTGACCATTGGGTTGACACGGATCGAGATCGGATTTGTCACCCGTATGACGGAGAGGTATCACGGGCCCACTCGTAATGCATCATCATAATGAGCTCAAAGTGACCAAGTGTCCGGTCACGGATCATGCATTATGGTACGAGTAAAGTGACTTGCCGGTAACGAGACTAACGAGGTATTGGGATACCGACGATCGAAGTCTCGCAAGTAACATACCGCCTCGACAAAGGGAATAGAATACGGGTTGCTTGAACCCTTGACATCGTGGTTCATCCGATGACAACATCGAGGAGCATGTGGGAGCCAACATGGGTATCCAGATCCCGCTGTTGGTTATTGACTTGAGGTAGTCTCGGTCATGTTCAGATGTCTCCAACCCGTAGGGTCTACACACTTAAGGTTCGTGACGCTTAGGGTTAATAGGAAGACAAGTATGTGATTACCGAATGTTGTTCGAGTCCTGATGAGATCCCTGGACGTCACGAGGAGTTCCGAATGGTCCGGAGGTAAAGATTTATATATGGAAAGTGGTTAAACGGACTCGGAAGTTTCGTGGTATACCGTAAAGCACGGGCCACCGGAGGGTTCCGAGGTCCACCGAGGGGCCACCTCCTGGGGCCACATGGGCTAAGTGGAGAGGGAACCAGCCCCGGTGGCTGGGCGCGCCCCACCCAGGCCCATGCGCTAGGGTTTGGGAGGAGGAAACCTAAAGGGGCGCCTCAGCTTGGGGGCAAGCCACCCTCCCCTCCTCCTGGCCGCCGCCCCTAGGGTTTGCCCTAGAGGGCCGGCCCCTTGACCCTCTCCTCCTATAAATAGAGGGGTGGGGGAGGGCTGCCAACACAGTTGTAGGCGCAGCCCCTCCCTCCCAACACCTCTCTTCTCACGCAAGCTTGGCGGCCTCGCCGGAGAACTATCAGACCAGCTGCACCACGCCGTCGTGCTGCCATTGGGATTGTCTTCAACCTCTCCTTCTCTCTGCTGGATCAAGACGGAGGAGACGCCATCGTCCCGCACGTGTGTTGAACACGGAGGTGCTGTCCTTTCAGATTTTGGTCATCGGTGATCGGAATCACGCTGGGAACGCCTTCATCATCACCACTCTCAAGAACGCCCGTATTCGATCTACAAGTGGTATGTAGATGCAAACTCTCTCTCGCTGTTGCATGGTAGAACTCATAGATGGATCTTGGTGAAACCGTAGGAAAATTTTAATTTTCTGCAACGCTCCCAACAAAGGCATCATGAGCTAGGTCTATGCGTAGTTCTCTTTGCACGAGTAGAACACAATTTTGTTGTGGGCGTGGATCTTGTCAACTTACTTGCCGCTACTAGTTGCTCTTGCTTCCGCGGTATTGTGGGATGAAGCGCCCGACCAACCTTACACGCATTTTACGTGAGACCGGTTCCACCGACTAACATGCACTAGTTGCATAAGGTGGCTGGCGGGTGTCCGCTCTCCTACTTTAGTGGGAGCGGATTCGGCGAACAGGGTCCTTATGAAGGGTAAATAGAAGTTGACAAGATCACGCTGTGGTTATTCGAGGTAAGAAAACGTTTTGCTAGAACCCAATTGCAGCCACGAAAAGATGCAACAACAATTAGAGGACGCCTAACTTGTTTTTGCAGCAATTGTCATGTGACGGATATGGCCAAGTTGTGATGAATGATGATATATTGTGATGTATGAGATCATGTTCTTGTAATAGGAATCACGACTTGCATGTCGATGAGTATGACAACCGCAGGAGCCATAGGAGTTGTCTTTATTTTGTATGACCATGCGTGTCATTGAAGAACGCCATGTAACTTACTTTACTTCATTGCTAAACGCTAGCCATAGTAGTAGAAGTAGTCGCTATGCGGACAACTTCATGGAGGCACGATGATGGAGATCATGATGATGGAGATCATGGTGCCATGCCGGTGACAAGATGATCATGGAGCCTCAAGATGGAGATCAATGGAGTTTTATGATATTGGCCATATCATGTCACTACTATATAATTGCATGTGATGTTTATTATGCTTATACATCTTGTTTACTTAGAACGACGGTAGTAAATAAGATGATCCCTTAAGAACAATTTCAAGAAGTGTTCTCCCTAACTCGGCACCGCTGCTACAGTTCGTCGCTTCTAAGCACCACGTGATGATCGGGTGTGATGGATTCTTACGCTCACATACAACGGTGTAAGACAGATTTACACACGCAAAACACTTAGGGTTAAACTTGACGAGCCTAGCATGTACAGACATGGCCTCGAACACGGAGACCGAAAGGTCGAACACGAGTCGATGGAAGATACGATCAACATGAGAATGTTCACCGACGATGACTAGTCCGTCTCACGTGATGATCGGACACGCCTAGTCGACTCGGATCGTATCACTTAGATGACTAGAGGGATGTCTAATCTGAGTGGGAGTTCATTAATAATTTGATTAGATGAACTTAATTATCATGAACTTAGTCTAAAACTTTGAATTATATGTCTTGTAGATCAAATGGCCAACGCCATGTCAACTTGAACTTCAACGCTGCTCCTAGAGAAAACCAAGTTGAAAGATGACGGCAGAACTATACGGATCGGGTCCGAACCCGAGGATCATCCTCATAGCTGCCAGAAACAATACGCCCTAGAAGGACCGCTAGGTGAAGCTCCCGTCCCTGCAGAACCAAGACATTATGAATGCTTGGCAGTCTCGCGTCGATGATTACTCCTCGCTCAAGGCGGCATGCTTTATAGCTTAGAACCGGGCTCCAAAAGCGTTTTGAGCACCACGGAGCATATGAGATGTTCGAGGAGCTGAAACTTGTTTTCCAAGCTCACGCCTCGGTCGAGAGATATGACATCTCCGACAAGTTCTATAGTTGTAAGATGGAGGAAAACAGTTCTGTCAAGGAACACATTCTCAAGATGTCCGTTGTACAACCGTATGACCCAGCTGAATATTAACCTCCCCGATGAGGCGGTCATTGATGAATCCTCCATGGCCCCACCAAGCTACAAGAGCTTTGTGATGAACTACAACATGCAGGGGATGGTAAAGACCATTCCTGAAGTGTTCTCTATGCTCAAGTCAGCCGAGGTTGAAATCAAGAAAGAACATCAAGTGTTGATGGTCAATAAGACCACTAAGTTTAAGAAGGGCAAGGGCAAGAAGAACTTCAAGAAGGATGGCAAGGAGATTGCCGCTACCTGCAAGCAAGTTGCCGGAAGAAGTCAAAGAATGGACCCAAGCCCGAGACCGAGTGCTTTTATTGCAAGGGAAGGGTCACCGAAGCGGAACTGCCCCAAATACTTAGCGGATAAGAAGGCCGCAACACCAAAGGTATATTTGATATACATGTAATTGATGTGTACCTTACCAAGAATCGTAGTAACTCCCGGTATTTGATACCGTGCCGCTGCTCATATTTGTAACTCACAGCAGAGCTGCGGAATAAGCGGAGATCGGCGAAGGACGAGGTGACGGCGCGCTGCCGAATGGTTCCAGAGTCGATGTGATCGCCGCCGCACGCTACCTCTTCATTTACCCACGGATTAGTTATGAACCTTAATAATTGTTATTTGGTGCCAAGTTTGAGCATGAATATTGTATCCGGATCTCGCTTAATGCGAGATGGCTACTCATTTAAACCGAGAATAATGGTTGTTCTATTTATATGAGAGATATGTTTTATGGTCATGTCCGATGGTCAATGGTTTATTCTTAATGAATCTCGAGTTAGTATTACACATGTTCATAGCGTGAATACCAAAAGATGTAAAGTTGATAACGATAGTCCCACATACTTGTGGCACCGCCGCCTTGGTCACATTGGTGTCAAGCGCATGAAGAAGCTCCATGCTGATGGACTTTTGGAGTCTCTTGATTATGAATCATTTGACACATGCTAACCATGCCTCATGGGCAAGATGACCAAGACTCCATTCTCTCGAACAATGGAGCGAGCAACCAACTTGTTGGAAATCATACATACCGATGTGTGCGGTCCAATGAGCGTTGAGGCTCATGGAGGATATCGTATGTTCTCACTCTCACGATGACTTGAGTAGATATGGGTATGTCTACTTGATGAAACACAAGTCCGAGACCTTGAAAAGTTCAAGGAATTTCAGAATGAAGTAGAGAATCAACGTGACCGAAAGATAAAATTCTTACGATCGATCGTGGAGGAGAATATTTAAGTCACGAATTTGGTACACACTTAAGAAAATGTGGAATCGTTTCACAACTAACGCCACCGAACACCTCAGCAGAATGGTGTGTCCGAACGTCGAATCGCACTCTATTGGATATGGTGCGGTCTATGATGTCTCTTACCGATTTACCGCTATCATTTTGGGGATACGCCTAGAGACAGCTACATTCACTTTAAATAGGGCACCGCCTAAGTCCGCTGAGACGACACCGTATGAATTATGGTTTGGGAAGAAACCTAAGTCGTCGCTTCTAAAAGTTTGGGGATGCGATGCTTATGTCAAGAAACTTCAACCTGAAAAGCTCGAACCCAAGTCGGAAAATGCGCTTCATAGGATACCCTAAGGAAACCGTAGGGTATACCTTCTACTTAAGATCCGAGGGCAAGATCTTTGTTGCCAAGAACGGAATCTTTCGAAAAGAGTTTCTCTCGAAAGAAGTAAGTGGAGGAAAGTAGAACTCGATGAAGTACTACCTCTTGAACAGAAAGTAGTGCAGCTCAGAAAATGTTCCCGTGATGCCTACACCAACTCAAGAGGAAATTCATGATGATGATCAAGGTACTTCGATCAAGTTGCTATCAACTCAGAGGTCCACTAGGACACGCTCCGCACTGCAGTGGTACGGCAACCCTGTCCTCGAAATCATGTTGTTAGACAACAATGAACCTTCAACTATGAAGAAGCGATGGCGGGCCCAGATTCCAACAAATGGCTAGAAGCCATGAAGTCCGAGATAGAATCCATGTATGAAAACAAAGTGTGGACTTTGACCGACTTGTTCGATGATCGGCGAGCGATAGAAAACAAATGGATCTTTAAGAAGAAGACGGACGCGATGGTAATGTCACCATCTATAAAGCTCGACTTGTCGCTAAGGGTTATCGGCAAGTTCAAGGGATTGACTACGATGAGACTTTCTCTCCGTAGCTAAGCTTAAGTCCGTCCAATCATGTTAGCAATTGCCGATACTATGATTATGAGATATGGCGATGGACGCCAAAACAGCTGCCCTTAACGGTTATCTTAAGGAAGAGCTGATATGATACAGCCGTAAGGTTTTGTCGATCCTAAGAATGTCGACAAAGTATGCAAGCTCCAGCGATCCATTTATGGGCTGGTGCAAGCATCTCGAGTTAGAACATTCGCTTGATGAGATGATCAAAGCGCTTAGTTTATGCGACTTATGGAGAAGCCTCATACAAGAAAGTGAGTGGGAGCTCAGAGCATTTCTCATATTATATGTAGATGACATACTTTTGATGGGAAATGATATAGAATTCTTGGACAGCATTAAGGCCTACTTGAATAAGTGTTTTCAATGAAGGACCTTGGAGAAGTTGCTTATATATTAGGCATCAAGATCTATAGAGATAGATCGAGACGCCTCATAGGTCTTTCACAAAGCACATACCTTGATAAGATTTTGAAGAAGTTCAAAATGGATCAGTCCAAGAAGGGTTCTTGCCTGTTTTGTAAGGTGTGAGATTGAGCTCAGCTCAATGCCCACCACGGCAAAAGATAAAGAAGAGATGAGTGTCATCCCTATGCCTCAGCCATAGGATCTATTATGTATGCCATGCTGTGTACCGCACTGATGTAAACCTTGCCGTAAGTTTGGTAGGAAGGTACCAAAGTAATCCCGCAAGGAACACCGACAGCGGTCAAGAATATCCTGAAGCACCGAAAAGGACAAAGGACATGTTTCGTTTATGGAGGTGACGAAGAGCTCGTCAGAACAGGTTACGCCGACGCTTAGCTTCGACACGATCCGATGACTCTAAGTCACAAACCGGATACGTATATGTTGAATGGTGGAGCAAGAAGCTGGTGCAGCTGCAAGCAGAGCGCCGTGGCGGGATCTACATGTGAAGCGGAGTACATGGCAGCCTCTGAGGCAGCGATGAAGCAATTTGGGTGAAGGAGTTCATCACCCACCTAGGAGTCATACCCAATGCGTCGGGCCGATCAAACTCTTCTCGTGACAACACCGAGCTATTGCTCTTGCCAAGGAGCCCAGTGTTTCACAAGAAGACCAGGCACATCAAGTTGCCGCTCAACTCCATCCGTGAAAATGTTCGTAATGGAGACATAGAAATTTGTAAAGTGCATACGGATCTGAATGTCGCAGATCCGCTGACTAAACCTCTTCCGCTGGCAAAACATGATCAACACCGTAACTCTATGGGTGTTCGATTCATCACAATGTAAACTAGATTATTGACTCTAGTGCAAGTGGGAGACTGTTGAAATATGCCCTAGAGGCAATAATAAAAGCATTATTATTATATTTCCTTGTTCATGATAATTGTCTTTATTCATGCTATAACCGTATTATCCGGAAATCGTAATACACGGTGAATACATAGACTACAATACGTCCCTAGTAAGCCTCTAGTTGACTAGCTCGTTGGTCAACAGATAGTCATGGTTTCCTCGACTATGGACATCGATGTCATTGATAACGGATCACGCCATTAGAGAATGACGGATGGACAAGACCCAATCCTAAGCATAGCACAAAGATCGTAGTTCGCTTTGCTAGAGCTTTTCCAATGTCAAGTATCTCTTCCTTAGACCATGAGATCGCAATTCCCGGATACCGTAGGAGTGCTTTGGTGTATCAAACGTCACAACGAATCGGGTGACTATAAAGGTGCACTCAGGTATCTCCGAAAGTGACCATTGGGTTGACACGGATCGAGATCGGATTTGTCACCCGTGATGACGGAGAGGTATCACCGGGCCCACTGTAATGCATCATCATAATGAGCTCAAAGTGACCAAGTGTCCGTCACGGATCATGCATTGCGGTACGAGTAAAGTGACTTGCCGGTAACGAGACTAACGAGGTATTGGGATACCGACGATCGAAGTCTCGCAAGTAACATACCGTCCCGACAAAGGGAATAGAATACGGGTTGCTTGAACCCTTGACATCGTGGTTCATCCGATGACAACATCGAGGAGCATGGGAGCCAACATGGGTATCCAGATCCCGCTGTTGGTTATTGACTTGAGGTAGTCTCGTCATGTCTCAGATGTCTCCCGAACCCGTAGGGTCTACACACTTAAGGTTCGTGACGCTTAGGGTTAATAGGAAGACAAGTATGTGATTACCGAATGTTGTTCGAGTCCCGATGAGATCCCGGACGTCACGAGGAGTTCCGGAATGGTCCGGAGGTAAAGATTTATATATGGAAAGTGGTTAAACGGACTCGGAAGTTTCGTGGTATACCGTAAAGTACCGGGCCACCGGAGGGTTCCGAGGTCCACCGGAGGGGCCACCTCTCCCTGGGGCCACATGGGCTAAGTGGGAGGGAACCAGCCCCGGTGGGCTGGGTGCGCCCCACCCAGGCCCATGCGCCTAGGGTTTGGGAGGAGGAACCCAAAGGGGCGCCTCAGCTTGGGGGCAAGCCACCCTCCTCCCTCCTCCTTGCCGCCGCCCCTAGGGTTTGCCCTAGAGGGCCGGCCCCTTGACCCTCTCCTCCTATAAATAGAGGGGTGGGGAGGCTGCCAACACAGCTTGTAGGCGCAGCCCTCCCTCCCAACACCTCTCTTTCTCACGCAAGCTTGGCGAAGCCTCGCGGAGAACTATCAGACCACTGCACCACGCCGTCAGGCTGCCATTGGGATTGTCTTCAACCTCTCCTTCTCTCTTGCTGGATCAAGACGGAGGAGACGCCATCGTCTCCGCACGTGTGTTGAACACGGAGGTGCTGTCCTTTCAAGATTTTGGTCATCGGTGATCGGAATCACGCTGGGAACGCCTTCATCATCACCACTCTCAAGAACGCTCAGATTCGATCTACAAGTGGTATGTAGATGCAAACTCTCTCGCTACTCGCTGCATGGTAGAACTCATAGATGGATCTTGGTGAAACCGTAGGAAAATTTTAATTTTCTGCAACGCTCCCCAACAATAGGTTCCGTGTCGGCAGCCGGGCTAGCAGTGGTGGATATTGTTTGAGTTTCTGCTTATGTTTCATCCGTAGCGTCGGATGTTGATCTTGTATGTTGTATTGTTGTATTCATGTGACGTTGTATGTCTTGGATGTATCCCCACTATTATGTAATGATATCCACCTTGCAAAAGCGTCTTCAAGATGCGCTTCTATCCTTGGTGGGACCTTCGAGTTCCTTTAGGATAGGGTCGCATCTTGGGCGTGACACACCTACACCCCTGCCCCGGTCGAGGTTGTCCGGACGGATTTGTGACCAGCCGTGAGCTAAGAGAGTGTGTGGCCACCTATGTATTGCTTAGATCTGGAAAGCATGAGAGAGTGAATGAGAGGAACCCTAGTAAAGCAAGCGCTAAGGCTCCTGCTTTTATATATAGTGGAGTGATTTTGTTGAACCAGCTTCAAAAAAATGTGCTCCTACGTACCCGCGAAAGTGGGTGTGAGAGAACTAGTGCGCGGCGCAGCACCGCTTTCTTCGTGAGAGTACAATATACTATGCCCAAAGAACGCTCACGCAACAGTAATAGTATAAGTGTGACGGTGAGCTAAAATAAAATGTGCTACCGCCTTTTTGTTTTTAGAAGTTCTGAGGGCAGGTGTGAAGAGCACATATAAAGCGTGACGCTCACCTGCAGATAGACGGTGGGTGCGACGTATGAAGTCTGGGCGAGAGGACTCCGGAGAGTCGTGACTCGTGAGAGTGCGTAGCGTGAGAGAGAGGGGAGCACGATCAATGCAATGCATGTGTCCGTGAATCATTATCCGACAAACGCTCGCCACAAGCCTTTTTCCCGATTTAACGCCAGAAGAACCGTTAGATCGACATCCGACAAAGGTCGGGCTTTTGCCATGTCATTTAACGTAACAACCACTCCTCCTACACACAAATCTTCCACGTGAGTGTTAGCAACTGCCGATGCCCCCGTGCTCAAAATGCAAAGGTATATAGCTTTATTGAAAATTCAAACCTCGCAAACTTTTACCGAAGCCGTGTACCAAATTGCACATGTAGAATACCCCGTGTCGATGTCAAACCGCGGATCTCGTAGGGGTCCCAATCAGCGCGCCTAGGCGGATGGTAACAGGAGACAAGGGACACGATGTTTTTCCCCAGGTTCGGGCCCTCTCGATGGAGGTAAAACCCTAGTCCTGCTTGATTAATATTGATGATATGGGTAGTACAAGAGTAGATCTACCACGAGATCGTAGAGGCTAAACCCTTAGAAGCTAGCCTATGGTATGATTGTTGTTCGCCCCACGGACTAAAACCTCCGGTTTATATAGGCATGTAAGAGGGTTAGGGTTACACGAGTCGGTTACAATGGTAGGAAATTCTACATATCCGCATCGCCAAGCTTGCCTTCCGCGCCAAGGAAAGTCCCATCCAGACACGGGACAAAGTATTCAATCTTGTATCTTCAAAGTCCGGAGTCCGCCAAAGGCTATAGTCCGCTATTCGACACCCCTAATCTAGGACTCCTCAAGAGCTCCCTAACCAGGCTTCAATGACGACGGTAGTCCGGGCGCCAGATATTGTCTTCGACATTGCAAGGCGCTTCCTCCTCCAATACTTCATAGAAGATTTTGAACACAAGGATAGTGCCCGCTCGCAAAATAAGTTCCACATACCACCGTAGAAAGAATAATATTTACACAAGTTCAATCTGCCGACGATTCCGCAAAGCGACATCACACCACGGCCAAGACATTAATCAAATCGCTTTTCACCGTCCCACCTCAAATGCTTAGCGAGGCGGTTTCCTTGGCACGCCTTGTCAAAGCAGAGATCGTGTCCCTTATTCCGGGATTATCATCAATACGGCGTGGTAACCCAACCGCACTATTGATTACGGCGCTTGGGAGATAAGTGAGTTTTATCAGCCGCTGGGGGACGCATTGCTTTGTCCGTCCATATAAGGATAAGGATCCACTTTTTCACACACACGCCTTCTTCCTTTTACAGATCCATTTCAGGCACTGGTGCCCAACCCCAAGTCCGCACATCCCACCTCAACCTCCTCCAACTATGTCCGAGCAGGAGTCAAGTGGATGGCCTCCGCATGGAGGGGCACATCAAAAAGCTGCGGAAGGTCGGATACTTGTCCGACGACATGGCGATCGGCTCCCTCGACAAGCAGGCAGCTCATCCCCACCCCATGCCCCATGAGAGGGTGGTGTTCCTCCCCACTTCCGCCATGGACTAGGGCTTCCACTTCACCCGCTTGTCCGGGGCTCATGTTCTATTACGCCTAGATTTCAATGATCCGCCCCGAATTTCATCTCAACATCTCGGCGTTTCATCGTCGGTAAGCGAGGCCATCCTTCAGATCCAGCCCCACTTCGCTTATGGCTGAAGACCTTCAATTTCAAGCCGGTAGTGGGCGGCCGCCAAGCCGGAGTGCGGAGGTGGCATGGTGGGCAAGATGGCCAACGCCCCTATGGCTCGAGGGCTCTTCGTGGAGACCATAAAGGTGGTAACTGTGGTGGTTCTACATCACCGAGCCGCGGCGATTTAAATGGGCGGCGGCCCCGAATTCGATCTGACTTCCCTACACGGCTCACCTCATGGAAAGAGACGGTCCTAACGCGGGTAATTCGGAAGTGCTGACCGACTCCAAACTCGCGTCCCGAACTCGGTGGACAAGAAGCTCAAGCTTGTCAACGTAGTCCGTGTTATGCTCATCCGCCGGATCCTCCCATGCCAGCAACGGGCCTTCAACTTGTGGGAGTTTGATCCGCTCAGACCGAATTCTGAGTCGGCTCTTCGACACTACGTACGAAGAAGCCTGAAAGGTGTTGTTCAAGGGCGCCGAGGCTCCCACATCCGCTACCGAAGATTGCGGATTCAGCTCGTGGCATCAAGCCAGCGAGGTAAGCTATTTTACCCTTTACGGACTCTTTTTCATAGTTTGACTCTATGCGGATCTAAAACTCCCTCACTTTTGACAGACTGGCAGAAGACGCCCCGACAGGTTGACTGTCCGGCCCTTGCCGTAAGACCCAGCGGACGCCTGATTGACAGGATAAGGGTTCCGCACCTTACGTGGTGCCGAGAAGAAGGCCAAGAAGAAGGTCACTAGGACTCGAAGGAGTTCCCGGCGCCAGGTGTTGTCGGACACATCGTCCGTTGACTCCGAGGCGGACTCCTCCCGCGAAGACGAGGAGGAGGAAAAGGAAGGCCGCCCCATCTGGGGAGGCCGGAGGGTCCAAGAAGGAAGGACCCTCCTCCGGACTACACTCAATGAACGCCGGCGACGGCGGAGAGGAGTGGCCACCAGGACCAAGCCCCGCGAAATCGTAAGTGTCCTGGACACCGTAATAACTCATGGCGCTCCATTTGTCGCACAACATCTTCTAACGCCGAGTATAACCATGCAGCCCGCCTAATGACGGCTCGACGCTTCGCCGAAGCGGCTCAATGGATTCGCCGGATGTGAATAGCACCTCAACCCGACCGCCTTCGCCTCCTCCCCGCCGCGGATGACGCCGGGTGGAGTCCCAAAAGGCCCAGCCAGAGGAGGTGGCTCTCGAGGCGCCGGCAGTACCTCCGGACCGGCAGCAGGGATCAAACCTCAAGGGCTTTAGTACGGTATTTCGCGCCGACTCCGCATCAGAACCTTCGGTTCCGAGTCCGCAAAGCACCCTTCGTAAGAAGGGCAGGATCGCGACGCCGGCGACCTCCGCCCAACCGAGGCACCAGATGATTTGATGGAGGCGCTTAACGGCGCTTCCATTGACGAGGAGCACCGCATGACTATGAGTGTGGTGATCCAGAAGTTCAGTCCGCCAAGAGCGGGCTGACTCGAGCTCGTGCCAGCCTTCTAACAAAGCTTTGAGGTATGTATTTAAGATACGAAAATATTACCGATAGACAAGAGTCCTCGATGCTCAGCTTTGGTGTTCAAAGAAAAGGCCGAACTGAGGATCTAAAAGATATATGCAGGAGTCTAACATAAGTATGTCAATATGGGAATGTAGGTTGCGCTGCTGACCTCTGCCGCACTGACTGTGGAGGTTGATGCATTGAAGCAGAGCCTCGAGCGGTCCGAGAACGAGCTCGGACTTGCCAAAAAGCAGCTCGAGGACAAGGAAGGTAAGTAATACCTTATGGGAGTATTTAAAAGATGTGGTTGCGAAAGATGACAGGAATAACATGAATACTGCACGGGCCATGAACGAGGTGGCGACCCTGAAGGAAGCGGTGTCCAAGGCCGAAAGCAATGCGGCCGCGGAGCGCACCGAGCGAGAGAAGCAGGAGGCGGGTGGCGGAGGTGCGGCAAGAGCCCGTGCTCTCGTGGAAAAACACGAGTTTGAGCGTGACTCAAGGACTCGAGAGTCCGAGCTCGCTGCCCTTGAGAGCGCTTAAAGCCGCTAAGGCCGAAGCCCAAAAAGCCCTCCAGAAATTGAGGCGATGAAGAAGATAGCGGCGGTAAGGCATTCTATATGCAAAGCAAGAATGTGAAAGTGAATTATCCGATACTTACCTGAACTGAGCTCTCCAGAGCATTCGCAGATCTTCCCGCAGTGTGTCCGATGTTGCCGTGATTCTACCGAGCCGAGGAGGGAAGCTCGACGGAGAAGGTGTTCTGTCTCAAGATGTCGAGGCCGGACACCGGGCGCTCTTGCGACCAGTTGAAGCAGCTGGTCGAGCTCCATAAGCAGGCCGAACAGGCCATGAAGGGCCTCATAGTTCGGCTGTGGCCTGGAAGCCATGCCCGAGCTACTGGCTGGTGAGGCGGCTGGTGGACGCCTGTCCATGGGTTGAAGTCGCTGCTGCCCTGCTGCATCGAAGGTGCTCAGAGGCCTTGCCCGCGCAAGGTGCACTGGGCAAGATGGACGCTGAGAAGCTTGTGACGGACGGACCACCACCGGCAAGGAGCATCGCAAGCCCAAATGTATTATGAGGGCGCCTGAAGGGTGCCCGCTTTTATAGCGGTGAATGCTCCAAAGATGTAATTTTGAGTAGACTCGCATTTGTTATCCTGACGGTGAAAACTTGTTCATATGCGCTTAAGCAACACTTTTGAATTTAAAATATTACCTTCTGTGCGGCCGCAGTATTAAATTTGAGAGATGGCGAATCATCGGCTTCAGCCCCCATCCCATGAGTGCCGGGTGTTCGGATAAACTTGAGCGCTCTTGTTCCCATTCTGTCCTTCAAGGAGGCGCTCAACGCAACGAACAAGGCAACCGGACTATAATGCTTGAACACTCTCACTTAGCCATAGAATTCTATAATTTTAAATTTCGCGTAAGCCCCGGTATTCGGAAGACCGAGTTCGGGCGCTATCCACGCCTAGGACGGACAATGCCGACTCCTCGCCTAAGCGCATAAGTCTTTAGGGACTCGAAAACCTCTCGAACAGCGATCGCTCTCGCCCTATCATGACGGGTCAGTTTTAGCTTTCCATTGAGGTGCTTAACCCAGCTCAACCGTGGCACAATCGCAGTGGTTCTCCCAGGCTACCTTAGCCGATATAACGGAACATAAGGTACCAAAACATGGGAGCCGCAAACCCAACTATTGACCCAAGACATGATTCGAGCCGATGCATATAATGCTATAAGTTCGGGTGCCACACTTGTGGAAGTGTTCGGACTTATCACACCATGTTATGGGGTACTTAAGCCCTGGTGTATTGCCTGCACTAAAGTGTACGTTGCACAATGTCATAAATGAACATATATATAGAAAAAGGGAATTCAATAATAGGCAGAAGCTATGTATTGTTTATTCAAAAGGGTTGCAGTAAGAGCAGAACGATACAAATAGTGCGATAAGCAAGGGACGGACTTTTAACATGCCCTCTCCGTGGGTAAGTCGGGATGGTGTGTAAACAGGTATACCGCTCATAATAGAGACCACCTAGACACTGACGAAGCCGCCTCTCGCTGTTGCATCGTGTTCGGCGATTCTAACGCCGCATGTGGCTTCGTGAGAACAGAGTCCCGAGTAAAAAAAGAGAAGAAAAGAAAATAATGACACAATCGAGCCCCCGGTGCGGTTGAGCCAGATTCGGCATGCCGTGGTCGTGCTCCCTTCCCTATGCCCATGGTATTTCCAGAGCGAATTATGTACGCCAGTAATGGTTTCGCAATTTCATGAGGGTCGGGCTTGGGCAGCATTGCTATGCATGCTTGAACGTGCTGCAGTCTTTTGTAGGTTACTCGGGCCGCTTGACGGTGTCTGCACGCTTAATAGCCGGACTTCAGAATTGCCTTAAGAGGTTGCTTTGTACTTCCGCCGTAGGGTCAGCCAGATGCCCTCCGTCTGAGAGAGCGTTAGGTGTTACTCTTGTCCGTAATGACTCTCGAGGACCTCGCATCTTGAGCTTGAGATATGCATAGTGCGGCACCGCATTGAACTTTGCAAATGCGTTCGTCTGAAAAGGCGTGATAGCCGCCATGAACGGGACTATGTCAAGATTAACTCCCGCCGTGGTTATAAGGGATCCAAGACCACTTCAAGTGTAATCGAGCTCAGCATACTGGCCTCTACACCTGGTATGACGCCTTTAAAGGTCATCTTCATGTGTTTAATCCTTGATGGGTCTATGCCCATTTGTGCATCGTGTCCCGATAAAGCAGGTTTAGGTCTGCCACCACCGTCATTAGGACTCTAGTGAGATGAAATCCACAATGATTGGGTCTAGAACCACGCGCAAATCCGCCATGGCAGATGCTAGTGGGTGGTCCTTCATCAACAAAGGATCGGGCAGGAAGACCACGGGTTGAACTTTGGGGCGATCGGCTCCATCGCATATACGCCCCTTAGTGCACGCCGCCCCTTTGGGTATGTGGGTTGCGATATCGTGTTCATCGTCCGCACTTGCGGGGGAAGCCCTTCTGTCCTCTATTGTTCGGCCCGGGCTCCTCGCCATTGCTATGCAGCCCTTGTCATTGTTTTCGCATTTAACTTGCCTACCTGCTTGAACACCCAACAATCCATGTTGGTGTGATTGGCTGGTTTTTCGGGGTGCCGTGTATCCGCACGAGCGATCGAGTATTCAGTCCAAATTGGACGGGCCCAAGTATTTCTTTAAATGGCTTTTCTCACTGACTGGTTTAGAGCCTCAATCCGCATTGATCGTCAGATCCTCAAATTATCGCCAAGCACGCGACGCTTGTGCTTGTTGCGACGCCGACCGCCATTGCTGTCCTTGGTATCTGAATTACCAGGCTCTTGGTCATGTTGTTACTACGAGCCAGCTGCTTGTCCTCTCCCCGCAAAAGCTGGTCATGAGTGTTGTGAGGGTTCCATAGATTTCGCTTTTCCGCCCTAGGTGCCGGGCAAGCCACTCGTCATGGATGTTGTGTTTGAAGGCTGCAAGGGCCTTCGTGATCCCGGACAATCGACGATTTGATTTTTCTTGGTTAGAACCGTGTCCGAATTGTCCGGCTGATTCTCCGCTGC
The DNA here is from genome assembly GCA_021605205.1 of Aegilops longissima. Classification (NCBI taxonomy): domain Eukaryota; kingdom Viridiplantae; phylum Streptophyta; class Magnoliopsida; order Poales; family Poaceae; genus Aegilops; species Aegilops longissima. Next base: position 541,373,772 of record CM038677.1, on the reverse strand, counting down.
TGAATTATGTGGCTTAGGTCATCGGCGCTCGGGTGGTCGCATATATGTGCCCTGGAAATTGTCAAGGAATGCGCCTTCCGTGTCTTCCCAACAACCAATTGACTCGCCGCAAGCTGTTAAGCCAATGCCGGCTGGTCCTTTAAGCTTGAGGGAGGTATTTGATGGCGTAGATCATCACCAAGGGCCATGTGGATGTGAAGGAGATAGTCCCCATCCAAACCGCAGGATCTGTTGTGCCATCGTGATGATTCAATGTTTACGGGTTTGAAACCCTCAGGATTTGATGATCCATCACTATCTCAGGAACCATAGTGGGTGTGCGGCGCCTCAGATTGGGCTATATCACGACGCAACTCAAATGAGCTTTGTTCATCGTGTTCGCCCGGCCGAGTTGCCATATCCGCGTGATTTGTTATCGCCACGGTCGCTGGGCGCCCACGATCCGTAGATCGATCTTGTTTGCCTTGCCTTGTCCTTCAATAAGTCTCGCAGGTCCGCCGATTTCCCCGCTACCAGAGTATTTTTTGAGCGCCGCTGGGTGCGGCTTGAGTTGAGGGGTCGAGAGGCCTCTCTGTCAGCGCCACAAGGTGGTCGGTCAGCCGTCATGCGCCGGTGATGTAGGTTTGGGTGCTTCCTCTCTAATTGGGGTAGCAGCCTGCATTTTGGGTAGTCTTGAGGGGCGCTTGAGTTCATACTCTTCGCCGCAAGGACTTCACCCATCTCGCCAGCTAGCAAGTCTTGGTCAGCTCTAAGCTGTTGCTGCTTTTTCTTGAGGCTGCTTGCCGTGGCTATGAGCCTGCGCTTTGAAACGCTCTTGTTCGACGGGATCTCGGCATGACTTAATTCATCGTCGCCGAGGCTTGCCTCATCTTCGAGGGAGGCATGTAATTATCGCCCTCTACCTCTCTTTCGCCGCCTCTCATGAGGGCTGGCTTCTCCATCCTCCCGCACCGAACTCGCTGGAGGGGGTTGTCTTCGCACGTCCGGTGTTATTGTCTCCGTGGCTGGTATCACCATTTTTGCTGTGGCGGATTTAGAGCGCGCACGACGCCGGGCGCTTAGGCTATTTCTTGAGGGGTCATCTCCGCTGTTCCATCGCTTATTCGATCTTTTGGGATGTCCACCATGTATATGTCGATGACGAGGTGGCCTTCCAGCTTCCCTATGGGCGCTGGTTCTTGGTCGCCTCCTCGCATCATCGTCCTGCACCGCCGATGTCTTCGGAGTCAAAGTCGAGCATGTCCGCTTAAATCATCGGCATTGGCTACGGCGGGTGGTGGTGGGCTTGAATTTCTTCGTCCGTCTGCATCCCAACCTTCCCGACCATAATCCGCCAGGCTCTCCGAGCAAAGAGTGAGACTTTAGTGAATTTAGGGGTGTGCCGAAGATGTCCGTGGGCGGTGAATTTATGATCGGGCGCCCAATCGGATTCGATTGGCGGGGCGCTGGAAGGCTCGGAGTCCGGAGAGGAGTCCGCACCTTGAGTTACGAGCTTTGCAAAGGACGGGTAGGTGTATGGCTCAATCGCCAGAGATCGCAGGCCCCGAGGCGTGTGTCCAGCCACCCGCCCTCGATCGTAGGCAGTCTCGCCCGAGCTAAAGGTCGGAGCGACACCGTGCGCCTCCAGACACCGCTCGCGGCAAGAGCTAGATCATGCCTCGTGATAGTGCGCGCGCGCTTGGTTGTGGCTCGAACCCGTCAAGATAAAGTCTCCGCGACGCCACCGTAGTTCAAACTTCCAAATCTGACCTGGTGGCTGTGGGCGAAGCTTAATCTGCTCCAGATGGCTGCTTAATTGGCTCGCAGCAAAGTCGCCGACGAAGATCTGTCCGGGAGAAAAGTCTCACCTCGAGCGCATCGTCGTTGATGATCGGAGGAGCCATCGGGCCTAAAGATGACACATGAGGAACTCTCAATGAAAGCACCAATATCGGTGTCAAACCGCGGATCTCGGGTAGGGGGGTCCCAACTATGCGTCTAGGAGGATGGTAACAGGAGACAAGGGACGCGATGTTTTTACCCAGGTTCGGGCCCTCTCGATGGAGGTAAAACCCTACTCCTGCTTGATTAATATTGATGATATTGGTAGTACAATAGTAGATCTACCACGAGATCAGAGAGGCTAAACCCTAGAAGCTAGCCTATGGTATGATTGTTGTTCGTCCTACGGACTAAAACCCTTTGGTTTATATAGGCATTGAAGAGGGTTAGGGTTACACAGAGTCAGTTACAATGGTAGTAAATCTACATATCCGTATCGCCAAGCTTGCCTTCCACGCCAAGGAAAGTCCCATCCGGACATCGGACGTAAGTCTTCAATCTTGTATCTTCAAAGTCAAGGAGTCCGCCAAAGGCTATAGTCCGCTATCCGACACCCCTAATCCGTGACTCCTCACCCTGTATATATCATTTCATTCATCTTTGAGAGGTAACTATAAAGATGGGTGAGGAGTCTACAAAGAAAGACAATCGTATCACCCGCAGCAATTTCAAGCTTCCTTTAGTGTCGAGGAATATCATAGGAACTCTATATGATATGATTTTTATAGGATGTTTTCCTTTAGATCCAATTGGTTCATAGGAATAGATTCATATACTCCACATTTCAAAGGAAATAAATATGATATCATTTCTATAGCTTTAGAGCCACTTGGTTCATATGAATGGATTCCTATATTCCCTTAATTTCAAAGGAAAATAAACATTAGCGATATTCAATAGAAAAGTTCCTATGATATGAACCAAATTACATCTCTTTTCTAATCCCTCCTCATAGGAATTGAGATACATGTCATCTCCAGATTCAATAGAAAAGTTCCTATGATGTGAACCAAATGACATCTCTTTTCCAATCCCTACTCATAGAAATTGAGATGCTCCATGTCATCTCTTTCCCTACAACTTCCATGTATACATCTTCTATTCCTAAATAGATAGTACAACCCACTAGTAGTTTTTTTCCAAAACATGCAACTATGGCACAAGAACTATATAGTGCCAATAACTTTGAAAGATGGTCACTGGATGAAGCTAACCCGAAGTGCGTAGATAGGCAATCCGAGCACCATCGGCCGCTGGATATCATCAAAATTCCACCAGATCCGCCACATGTACAATTTAGAAGACTCCATGGTTGAACTTAAGTATAATGCACAAACCTCAAAACACAAGAACTTCTCCTTTGTTCTAGAATCTTCAGATCATAATTGATTATTTTTTAAAATGAATTGCCATTATTTGTTTTTTACTTTATGATTTACAATGCACAACCCCATGAATCTTAACATTTTTATAAAACTAATTGATTTTGAATGAGATGAGCTATAAGAACTAAAAGAACATCTACATCATGCATATATGACTCAAAGCTTTACATGCTATAGTGTGTATTTATTCATAATTTGGTTTTGAAATCTCATGCTCAATACATGTGTACCTTACTAGTTTTGAGTAGAGTAGCAAATTTCACGCTGCCACGGTATATCAAAATGCAGGGCCCATGCATCATTGCCTTTTCGGCCGAACCCACGCCCACAATTTTTGTACGTGATTATATCTCCACCGTCCCCGAACCCAAAATGATGCTTCGCTCGTAAAACCAAGCGCCCACACATATTTAAGGCGCCGACTGAACTCCGCTTACTATGATGTGGCACCGCACGCCATAGTACTCCTATTAAACCCTACCGCCGACTCATCATCGGTTTTCTTCAAGAGGACGAGGAGAAGCCGATTTGTAGTGGAGGCGCTTTAAAAAAGGATCTCAGAGTGGAGACCCCTACCCTAGGGTGCCCTAGGTAGCTGCCGACACATCATTGTTTTCTTTTTCTTTATGCTCTTGCTCTAGAGTGAAATGATGGTTGCTTCGTCTCATTCAGACTCCAAATTAATGCAGGAAAGGTGGGGCTTTGTGATTTGACCCTCATCGCTCATTTTCTACTATTGCGGCCATTTAATCGGGTGCTCCAATTCCAACCGCTGTTCAACTGTAATTTGGTGCATCGACGGAACAAGACGGTGGATGAGCCACATGCCGCCAAAGGGTATCATATGTGTCGCCATTTCGTGTGTGGATCGACCTCGCTTGAGTTGCTACACCAACACGACAGGAGCAGCCTACCACTTGGTTTTGCTCCTTGGTGAATCCATACTATATTGATCTAAAAAGATACCAGCTGAACTACCCTTTCCTTCTTGGTTTTTTTATTTTTAGGCATCTCCGTTTATATGGCCTGCACGTAGTTCTAGGTCATCCATTTGACTAACTAAATATGAGTTACTATGTCACAAAAAGTATATCATTGATTCTTAAGCGGATGTAGTTGTATTTAAAAGTCGAGGCGGGCTTTTCCTGCCGGGTAGGCAGCGGGCAGTTCCGCTTAGTCGGTTCGACAGAGATGCGAGAAGACGAGGGAATAGGCTGCTGCAAACGAGGGCTGTGTGATTTGACAATGAAGTTACTGCTGGACAGGTGAGGCCCGTGATTTGACTTGCCATTATCATTTTAATCATGGTGTGCTACGACCGCTTGAGTCTCCCGATTCCTGACCACCTCCATACAGTGTGCCTCTCCCAAAGGCTCCACCATTTAGCAGTAGGCTGGCTCTTGCATGAGAGCCCACTTCTCAACTTTTTCTTGCCTCTCTTTCCTCCACATATGCAAAATGCCATGTAAGAGCAGAGATTCCTCCAATTCTTTTTACTCTGCATATTAGGTTCGTGCCAAGTCAATCTCATCCAACTTTGACCAAGTTTATATAAAAAATTATAGACATTCACATAACAATGCCAATATCATTAGATTCATCTTGGAATATATTTTCATATTATATTTATTAGATATTATAGATGCTAATAATTTCTAATATAAATTTGGTCAAACTTAGCAAAGTTTAACTTTCGGCAAATCCAATGTGCAGAGTAAAAAGGACCGGAGGGAATACAATAGAGCTGACTCAGCGGGCTATAAGATATATACTAGTTTATTTTTGCTTAGTTGGAGGAAAGAGAAGAAGAGAGAGAAGGTAAGCGCGCTCTTGGTGAAGAGCCCGCTCTAGCACGTGTTTTCATAATAAACAAGGACGGAAATCATATAAAATACCGGATTTTCATACAAACATGACGGATTTCATTACATTCAAATGAACTACGCGGTGCTAGTTCTAGACAGCACAGTATATAATACCTGGCCTAAATGGTCGCCACCGATCAATTTGTGTTCTCATGTCCCAAAGACGATCACCGGACTGCCGGGAGCCCCAGAGGTATATGCTTCAGCGAAGGACGGCTCGCTTCCCCACGCCTAACCGATACCATTGGCTCGTCCGAAGATGATGGTGGCCGCACCGTTCGAGTTCATCACCGCCATCATTTCCATGGCCGCACCGCTTGAGTTCATCCTAACATTCTCTTCCGGTGGAGCCCATGCGGGTCGCATAAAGGTCTCGCAACAAAAGGATCCGCAAGACACCGCTGTACGCCGCGCCGCCCGCTGGTGGCCTTCATGGGACCCAGCGGCGCGGCTCCCGTGTTCTAGTTCTCTCGATGATGGCGGCGACGCGAGGCGCTGGCCACCGACTGCCACTTCACGCACCCGCCTGCCGCTGCTTGCATGGCGCGCCGCCAGATGGGAGTTCGCCACGTAAACGGGAGACGCGTACAAGGCGGCGGCGTGGACGGCAGCAACGACGCCAGGCGCCGCTTCCTCGCCGAGCTGGCTCGAGCGGCGAAGTTGTTGAACCGCTACCGCTTGGGGCGGCAAATCGCCCGCGGGCGAGGGAGGGAGGTGGATCAGCTGAGCTACATAGCTCAGATCCGCGGCTACCCAGCCGCTTGGATGCGGAATAACTACTCTTCAGAAGCCATTGTAAGAGGGACAAATGGTGGAGGAGATAGGGAGCGCGGAGGTGTGCGATTCTTGGCCGGGCGCTTGGCCTCGCTTAAATAGGAGATTAAATAGACGGCATACGGAGGAGCTCGCCGCTGCTACGCTTAACGCCGCCTGTCATGAACGGACGGTGTCCAGAGGGGTTTCGCCCACACGAGCGGTTTCATGGAGGCGCTTGAATGCGCACGGAGGCGTGTTCAGCCGGGCGTGCCACGAGTGGCGCCGACCGACTCCAGGACATCGCGCCGTTCTTCCACCGACGCAGGGCTTTTGGGTGCATGGCCCGCATGTCGCTGACCCAACGCAGCAGCGCAGCCAGAGGAACCTTTGTGGGCCAGTATGGTCAAGCGGGCATTTCATAAACCGATGATTGTTCATTGAGTGTGACGCCATCTTTTTCATGTAGATAAGCCTACTATGTTGATAGCCCGCTCGACACGCTAGATTCATAAAGACCGCTGCAAACATCAATGTTCTGCTTATCACAGATAAGATTGATTAATATCCGTAATAATCCATGTCCTTAACAAAGGGTGCATGCACATAGGTTGAGCTTGTGTCTTACATCGCGTGTTGTGTGCATGCAGGCGCGAAAAGTTGCGGCGCGCAAGGGTACGCTTCAGTGTTGCATGCATGGGTGCATACGCGCGGTGTTCGTGAGTGCATGTGTACGCAGCCGTTGTTGCATGCCAAAGATGCGTGCTTGTACGCTATGTGTATCGCAGTAAGTGTTGCACGCCTACATGCGTATGCGTGTCTATGTATGCGCATGTGTACGCAAGGGTGAGGATGCACGCTACCGACCGACTTTTTCCTCTCTCGTCAATAGATTTTCTAGCCGCTGGATACGAAATCAAGGGCCTCAGCTTATCATCAAACTCCACCTTCGAGCCGCCACCACCACCGCCAAACCGCCAGCCAGCCACCGCCGCCGCCCACCCTCCCCAAACCACTCCCCACCGCGGTCCTCCGCCAGACCGCCATCCTCTAGCCCCCTCGACGAAGCTTTTTCTCCGGGGTCCCACCCCACCGCCCAATGAACGCCCCCAACCGCCGGTGATCACAACCAGAGGTCTCACGACTTCAATACCCACATACCACTAATTTATTACCATTTCTGTCCTTCATACGCTACCGATGGGTGGGCCCTATGGTAATGTGCGCCGCTGAATGTGGACCGCTTGACCGGTCAATTGATCGTGTTATCAACAAATTACGGAGCTGTATGGTGAGCCAAGGATCGTATGATCACCCTAAAATGTACTCCTATTTTATTAACACGCATGCACTCAAACTACCATTTCTTTCTTTCATATACGGCTAATAGGTGGGCCCCACGGTTACGCTACCGATGGTGCAACACTAGTTGCGCCACGGGAACGCTTGATCGTCAATTAATTGTGTCATCAACATAATACGGAGTTGTACGGTGAGCCAAGGACCGTGATAATCATGACATGCATTTGTTTAACATGGTATGCACGCAAGGGCTCATATATACGCCAAGAAATCACCGCTATAAGCGCACACATGTGAACCCTACCCCTATGAGCACCTTCGAGAGTGGGCCAGCATATATGATCTTGAGATTTTACGGTCACCATAGGTGCCTCAGAAGTTGAGTGGAACGCCTCCCACTAAACATGCATCGCCGGAAAATACTGATATTAACACAAGATAAATGCGAGCACCGGGACTTTAACCTTGGTGGGCTCAGAAACCACTATCCTCTAACCATCCAACCACATGTTGGTTAGAACAAAAAAATGTATGTGGTGACCGTGATGAGCTTATCCTGAAGTCCAGTGACCAATCGTGCTTTCGCTTCAAATACAATGACCGTAAGTGTCATCAACAAAATACGGAGCACGCATCAAAGGCAAAGTCCGCCAGTGTCATCAACAAAATATGGACACGATCGTGAGCTAGATACTATTGTACTATTGTATATGCTTATTTTCTTAGTGGCCCATTATGCGGTGTGGTGGTGGGCACATCATTTCTAGTTGTGGTGGGTCAACATCAAGACTCATGGGTCGGTTCCATCCTGCTCCACATATAGGTTGGACCGAGACGGTTATACGACGACCCATGTGGAGGACTCGCATGCGACAACACGGGTTACCAGAGTCATGGAGGACTCTATCCCCACCGTGATAAGTCCGACTATATATGATTTGTAACCCTAGGCCCTTAGTATGTTATACAAGCTTGGGGGCTAGTTCGTCGATATTATACACACACGCACAATGCCTGGTATTCACGATACTTTGTACACACCCCTATCACTAATATACAGCACTGTGGAGTAGGCTCTTTCTTCAACCGCAAGGGTCCGATCCGAACTAGGGTAAAACTTTGCCTCAGATACCATCTAGCCTAACAACCAGGGATATCTCTATCAATGACGATATGATGAAATCATATCTCGCCAACTACTAAGAGAGAGGTGTGTCGGGGTGGCAATGTAAAAGTAGAGAGGCCTAAAGATAATGTGTAAAAGGGAGACACGAGGCACATATATGTGCGATAGAGGGCTAGTAGATACCGTGCATGTGTATATATGCATGTGAGAGAAATAGTGTTTTCCAACTGAGATTAGTGAAGAGAGGGTACATAGTAGTCGAAGAGAGAGAGAAACAGAGAGAGCATGTGCGTGAGACACCCCGACACCCTGAGAGAGATTGTGAGCATGTGTGAAAGAGAAATGCCGATGCATATATAGTGTGTGCACTTATGTGTTAGATAGAGAGAGATATAACGCATCTGTGAGAACAGGGCGAGGCATAGTCCATCTACGTGTAAAAGGCGGTTCTACGCATTAAATTAAAATATAAATGGCATTATTATTTTTGGATGAGATCATGAATTTTGCAAATTGCGTATGGACGAAAATCAGTCTATCAGACACCCATACTCTATTGAATTCTAGCATGTGCATGTATTTATTTCATATTATCGATCCATAGAGTGAGAGCGGTTTGAAATACAGGCAATGGATGCTTTTGCAATTCATATATAAACATTAATTAGTGCACTCCATGTTGTTAGTGTGAAGCACTTTATACATTTGTCACTTGCATGGATACATTCCAAATTGCTAGCTATGAAATAGAATACATGTCGAATTCAACATAAAGGGGGTTTCAAGATTCGAATTCATAGGAAGTGCATTCATCTATTTGAACCCGAGATAATGGCATTTGTAAATTAGATGTAAAAGGGGGCATCAATCTTTGTTGTGAGTTTGAACATGCTATATATATTCATACGCATATCTAACTTTTTTTGCAACCAAGGAGATTATATCTGGAACCATGCATGAACTGAGGTAAGTTGCATATTTTTTAATATATACTGCAGTACAATGTATATTCAAATGTACCCTCCATTCCAAAATAATCGAGCTTTAGGATTTTCAAGAGTAAAGATTTGTGAAGTTTGATAAACCTGAAAGTTCAATTCAAGAGAACCGAAAACGTTAATGCTTCTCGCGCCCAAATATTGAACGGCACCAAATAGGCCTCTCGTCACCCAAACCACGCGAGACTAATGTTTTGGTGGTAGGAAATTACTGTCCCGACTCGCCTGTAGCCCATCGCCCGATGTCCAAAGGTCTAAACCGGGTAGGTTTGTAACTTCACCAAGACGCCAGCCTCAACCGCCCGAGAAGCATTCATACGCCATGGGCGCCTAAACACCCATGCGCCGGCCAAATCTATCCCACCCACATTTGGGACACCGACATGACTGTCCTACCCCAACCCGCAATATGTCCAAAATTTTAGATGGGGCAAAGTTTGTAACTTTCCCAAATTTCAAACAAGCGCTGCCTCAAACCGAACATTGTTCCCTTAGTTCCCCGCCCCTCCGCTTCCCCATTCATACTCCGTGGCGCGCAAACGCCTCTCCACCAGCCGCGAAACCCCAGCCTCCTCCGCCGCTCCGCCCTCCACCCCATAGCGCCAATCCACCGCCGCCTCCTCCATCACCCCAAAGCCGGTACCCGACGCCGCCGCCCAACGAATCGCAACCGCAACGCCTCAAGGACTTAGCAGCTGAAGCCGAGGCGTAGCTGTTTCCACGACGCCGACGCAGACGCGCGCCGCATCGCAACCACTCCGACCACATCGCCCCGCGCCTCATCCGCTGCGGCTCCACTGCCGCAACCGCCCACCGCACCGAGTTGTTCCCGCCACGCCGCTGTTCGCTGCCTCGGATCTGCTTCCCCGCCACCGGCTGCACGGCCACCGCACCACACTCAACAACTTGGCCATGGGTTCGCCCAAGGCTGCACCGCCCTCCACAACTTCGCTTTTCCGCGAACAACAAGAAGATCGGCTTAAAAACAGATGGAGGACACAAGATCGCCAGCAGAAGAGGTCCTCCTCTTCCTTATTCGCAAATCTTACGCCTCCGCCACACCGTATTCATCCCACTAAAGAAACTAGTTGAGCGCTTTCATCGTGATCTTCTTCGTGATACTAAATGCACAAGGTTTCTCCCTTTACTATTTCACCTTTGCTAGAGGTCAAGAGTCTACTCGATTTCAATTCAGGTCAGTCCAACCGCAATTAAAAGAAGCAGCACCCGCTTAGGTGCACGGAGCACCTAGTCCGCCTGCTTTCGGGAAGCGCGATCGGTGTCTATCATAGGGGTGGGGCGCAGAGCTGCTTGCGCCGATCCGGAGGTCGGCAGGCTTGAATGGATGGCCGGGGCGGTGCCAAGCAAGGCGTGCAAGTGAGGTCGAGGGAGGGCGATGTAGGGAGGAATATCGGGCGGTGGTCGCCGGCGATTCGAGGAAGATCGCAACACCGACCGGGTCGGAGGTAGATGAAGGCGATCCGCCGCTTTGTACATCGGACGTGCAGAAAAATGGACTGGGCTATTTGCTTTCAATGACTATTATTTTCATAGAATCCTGTAGTAATTTAGTGTGTCATGCATGTTGTAGAGCTATCTTATGTCTCCGCCATTTATTTCTCACCGACCTGCTATCTCGCTACCTTTACACTGTATTAATTGTGCACACACTTCACCCATACTCACACTATTGTTTTTTATGCATGGGTATTTCAGACTCGACGCAGTTTTGATGAATGCAGAAAAGAAAAGACAGGTCGCTCCAAGGTAATTCAAGATAAGCACTAAGCTGCTTCAGCCTAATGGGTGCAAGGTCGCTAGCTTGGAGATAGTAAACGAGCTCGCAGCTTGATGATCTCAATTGCCACACACAACCATCCTAGGTGCTTGCTTTAACTTCACGCCGTCAAATGTGGTTGCATGTTGCATATGGTGTCTAGCTTGTATTGCTTCCAATTTGGTTAAATTGCATCTGCTTACTTTACACATTATACCTTTGATAATGACATGCCTTCCTGTTTTTGATACATACTACATATGTCTATTAACCATGTTCGACATCAAACTAATGCTCTTTTGTATTCCTCGTCAATCACTTATGATGAGACAACACCGGTGGGTTAATGTGAGACGCCTACTGCTTAAAGAGTGCAAGGTCATCCTCCCCACATGATTCTCAAGAAACATCAAGGCTAAATGAAGATAGTCAACGTAGCTCTCTAGTTGATCACCGCAATTCCCCCACACCACCATCGCGGGTGCTTGCTCTTACTTGGCAGTGTGATATGTGGTTGTATGTTGGATATGGTATCTACCTTGTAATGCTTCTAATTAAGGTAAATTGCATATGCTTAGTTCATTATACCTGTGAATATGACATGCCTTCCTGTTTTTGGTACATACTATGTCTTTCTATTAACCATGTTCTTACATCAAACTACTTTTCTTGTGTATCCCTCATCAATGCTCCTAATTTGTTAAATTGCATCTCCTTAGCTTACACATTATACATGTGAATATGACACGCCTTCCTGTTTTTGGTACATACTACATCTACCTATCACACCATGTTCTTACATCAAACCATCGTTCTTGTGTATCCGCGCTATCGCTTATGATGAGATAGTCACGCGCGTGGGTTAATATGAGACGCAATACTCTTATAAAGAATGCAATTTCATCCTCTCTACATGATTCTCAAGAAACAGCAAGCCTAAATGAAGACATTGAATGTAGCTCTGCACTCAAGACCGTGATTTCCCTACACCACCATCACAGTGCTTGCTATAACTTTGCAAAGGTGATATGTGGTTGCATGTTGCATAATGGTGTCTAGCTTGTAATGCTTCTAATTAGGTAAATTGCATCTTCTTAGTTTACACACTATACCGTGAATATGACATGCCTTCCTATTTTTGTACACTACATCTATGTGTTAACCTTGTTCTTACATGAAACTACCTCTATTCTGTATCCTTCATCAATCACTTATGATGAGTCACCTTTATTCGCTGTATATTGCATATTATTTCTAGCCCTGTTGCCATGTATTGCTTCTAATTTGGTCAAATACATTTGTTAGGGCACCCTTTAATTTGGCGTAGTGATATTGGTTTCATCTTTCATATGGTTTCTAGCTTGCATCGATTCTAATAAGTTCAAGCACCTTGTGCTTAGTTTACATTTTATACATCATACATGTCAATATGTCACGCCACCCTGTTTTTCATACATATTCCATCCTCCTATCATGCAGCTGCCTTTACATGAAAGTAGTGTTCACAAGATCATGCATCAATGAGTTCTGAAGAGCAAATTTTATTCCTTTTCTTGTGGGTTTGACTTGACAAGGCAAAATCAAGAAAGAGGAAGGAAAGAGTAAGGAAGGCGATGATGGTGGTCCTCTCAAAGAACGTAAACTAGAGCATCCAGACCGATTCTCCTTGTACCGATAGTGCATTACAAGGTCCAAGTCTCCGCCTCCCCTACTCCACCATCCAAGGTGCTTGCTCTAACTTGGCAGGTGATATCCGGTTGCATGTTTCATATGGTGTCTAGCTCAGATTGCTCCTAATTAGTGTAAACTACATCTGCTTAGCTTACACATGATACATGTGAATATGACACGCTTTCCTGCTTTTTGGTACATACTATATCTGCTCATCACACCATGTTCTTACATGAAACTACTCTTCTTGTGTATCCTGCATCACCACTTATGATGGGACACCTTGTTGGCAGTGTGATATTGGTTTGCGCCTTGAATATGATTTCTAGCATGTATTTCTTCTAGTTTGATGAACGCCACCTATGACGAGACAGCTTTTAACTTGGCAGAGTGACATTGATTGCACCTTCCATATGGTGTCTTGCAGTTGTTTCTAATTTGTTGAAGTGCCTTCTTCTTAGTTACCACATCATAGGTGTGAATATGTCAAGTCAGCCCATTTTTTCGTATATATTCCATCCTCGTATCATGACTTTGCCTTTCATCGAGTAGTGTTCACAAGATCATGCATGAATGAGTTCTCAAGAGCGTAATGATATTCATTTTTCTTGTCGGTATGACCTCACAATGCAAAATCAATAAAGCTGAAGGAAATTGGCAAGGCATTGATGATGGTGGTCCTTCCGAGCAACTCAAACGGAGGTTCTCTACAGATTCTACTCCGCCATCCTCCCAACAAGATTCGCAAGACAACGCAAGGCTAGACAATCAACATAGCTGTGTAGATGATGAGCACATCTCCCTACTCCACCATCACAGTGCTTGCTCTAACTTGGCAGTATTATATGTGGTTGCATGTTGCGATGATTTCTAGCTTGTATTGCTTCTAACTTTGCTGAATTGCATCCGCTAATTTACACATAATGCCTATGAATATGACATGTGTTCCTGCTTTCTACATCGACTACTATTCTTGCATATCCCGCATCAATACTTATGATAAGGCACCTTTAAGTCGCCATCGTGATATTGGTTGTGTCTTGCATATGATTTCTAGCATGTATCGCTTCTAATTTGTTGAAACGCCATACAGCTTTGAACTTGGCAGAGTGAAATTGGTTGCATCTTTCATATGGTGTCTAGCTTGCAAAGCTTCTAATTTGTTGAAATGCCTTCGCTTAGTTGTTACATCATAGGTGTGAATATGTCACACCATCCTGTTTTTCATACATATTCCATCCTCACATCATGTGTTTGCCTTTCATCCGAGTAGTGTTTGTCAGTATCATGCATGAATGAGTTCTGAAGAGCGAATTTTATTCCTTTTTCTTATCGGTTTGTGTCGGTGTCAAAACCGGCGGATCTCGGGTAGGGGGTCCCGAACTGTGCATCTAGGCGGATGGTAACATGAGACAAGGGACACGATGTTTTTACCTGTGTTCATGCCCTCTCGATGGAGGTAAAACCCACACCTCGCTTGATTAATATTGATGATATGGGTAGTACAAGAGTGGATCTACCATGAGGTCAAAGAGGCTAAGCCCTAGAAGCTAGCCTATGGTATGATTGTTGTTCGTCTCATTTGACTAAAACCCTCCTAGCTTATATAGACACCGGTAGGGTTAGGGTTACACAGAGTCGGGTTCCAATGGTAGGAGATCTACATATCCGTATTGCCAAGCTTGCCTTCCACGCCAAGGAAAGTCCCATCCGGACACGGGACGTAAGTCTTCAATCTTGTATCTTCATAGTCTAGGAGTCCGCCAACGGTGGTAGTTCGCTATCCGGACACCCCTAATCCAGACTCCTCAAGAGTCCTCTCGAACCAGCTTCAATGACGCACGTAACCGCGCCGCACATTGTCTTCGCATTGCAAGGCGGGTTCCTCCTCGAATACTTCATAGAGGATTTTGAACACAAGGATAGTGTCCGCTCAAAACAAGTTCCACATACCACCGTGAGAGAGAATAACCTTTGCACGATATCTGTTGACGTATTCCGCCGGGCGTGACATCACACCACGCCGTGCCTTTATACTTAATCATTTTTACTGCTCCACCTCAGCGCATTGAGCGAGGTAGTTTCCTTGGCACGCCTTATCGAGCGAGATCGTGCTCCCTTATTCCGGGATTCCCATCAATACGGACGGGTAACCCAACCGCGCCATTGATTACTGGCGCTTGGGAGATAAGCGAGTTTTACCAGTCGGGCGGGGACGATAGTCATCCATCCATATAAGGGGATAAGGATCCACCTTTTCACCCACGCCTTCTTCCTCCTTTGCTCATCCATTTCGCAAGACTCGAGCTCCAGCGCCTAAGTCCGCACATCCCTCCTCAACCTCCTCTAGCCATGTCCGGGCGGAGGCAAGTGGATGGTCTCCTCCACACGGAGGGACAAGTCAAAAGCCATGCGAAGGCCGGATACTTGTCCAGCAACATCGCAGCACCGGCCCCGACGAGGGCAGCTCATTCCCACCCCCAGCCCCATGAGAGGGTGGTGTTCTCACCCACTTCCTCCGCTGACTAGGTTTTCCACTTCACCCATTTGTCCAGTGGGCTCATGTTCTACTACGCCAGACTTCCACGATCCGGCCCCAATTTCATCCTCAACATCTCATGCTCATCGTCAGGTGCAAGGCCTTCCTTCAAGATCCAGCCCCACTTCGCTTATGGCTGAAGACCTTCAATGTCGTCGAAGGTAGTGGGCGGCCGCCAAGCGGAGTGCGGAGGTGCCATGGTTGGCAAGATGGCCAAAGTCCTATGGCTCGAGGGCCTTTGTGGAGACCATAAAGGTGGCAATCGGGTGCTTCTACATCACCGAGCCAAGGCGACTCTCAATGGGCGGCGGCCCCAAATTCCGATCCGCTTCCCCACACGGCTCACATCATGGAAAGAGATGGCCCGACGGGGTGAT
The DNA here is from genome assembly GCA_021605205.1 of Aegilops longissima. Lineage (NCBI taxonomy): Eukaryota > Viridiplantae > Streptophyta > Magnoliopsida > Poales > Poaceae > Aegilops > Aegilops longissima. The sequence goes on along the minus strand of CM038677.1, from coordinate 541,358,158 downwards.
TCGAAGAGCTGTCCGACTCCAAACCTGCGTCCCAACCTCGTGGACAAGAATCTCAGCTTGTCAATGTAGTCCAAAGTTATGCTCATCCGCCGGATCCTCCCATGCCAACAACGGGCCTTCAAATTGTGGAGTTCGATCCAACACAGCACTAAATCCCGAAAAGGCTCTTCGACACTACGCACGTAAGATGCCTCGAAGGTGCTATTCAAGGATGCCGAGGCTCCTACATCTGCCATCAAGATCATGGATTCAGCTCGCAGCAGCCAAGCTACCGAGGTAAGCTATTTTGCCCTTTACGGACTCTTGTTTTTCATAGTTTGACTCTATGTGGGATCTAAACTCCTCACCTTTGACAGATCGGCGAACACGCCCGGCAGGTTAACTGCCCCGCCCATTGCCGAAGACCTAGCGAACGCCGCTTCACTTGGCTGCCGGGTTCGCACTCACGTGGTGTCGGAGAAGAAGCCCAAGAAGAAGGCCACGGGACTCAAGGAGCGCCTGACGCCAGGTGTTGTCGGACTCATCGTCCGGACGACTGAGGCGGAATCTCCCCGAGGACGGGAGGAGGAAAATAAGCTCTTCCCCAGCGGGGAGAAGAAAAGAAGGTCGCCTGACCGGGAGGCCGGAGGGTCCAAGAAAGGAAGGACCCTTCCTCCGGAGTTTCCACCAGCCGCCGACAACGCACGAGGAGGAGGGCCACCAAGGGCCAAGCCTCGGCGAGATCGTAAGTGTCCTGACCGGAATAGCTCATGACTTTATTTGTCGATAGTGTCTTCTAACGTCAATATAACCATGTAGCCCGCCTAAGGACGAGCTTCCGCCCGAAAGCAGCTCCTCGATTCATCGGATGAATAGCACTTCACTTCCGACCGCCCTCTCCTCGTGACGCATTTACACCGCTGTGGAGTCCCAAAGGGGCCCAGCCAGAGGAGGTGGTCCCGAGGCGCCGCAAGGCAACCTCCCGACTCAGCACAAAGGGGGCGAACCCCAGAGGGCTCTAAGTCCGCCTCAGCCGACTCCGCACTGAACCTTGAGTGGTTTCAAGTCCGGCAAGCGGGCCTTCAGTAAGAAGGGCAAGATCTGCGACGCCGTGACCTCCGGCCCATCCGAGGCACTGGATACCTTGCCGGAGGCGCTTAACGCGCTGGCCCATAGACGAGGAGCACCGACCGTTATGAGTTTGGTGATCCAGAAGTTCAGTCCGCCAAGAGCGGGCTGATCAAGCCTGCACTCAGCCTTCTAACAAAGCTTTGAGGTAAGTTTAGAATATGTAAAAATATTACCGCATAGACAGTAGCCCCCGATGCTTATTTCAAAGTTCGGAAAGAAAAACCGACTGAGGATCTAAAAAGATACACGCATGAGTCTAACATAAGTATGTCAATATGGGAATTCAGGAAGGCATTGCTGACTGCAAAGACCGACCACGGAGGTCAATGCATTGAGCAGAGCCTCGAGCGGTCCGAGAACGAGCTCGCCTTGCCAAGAAGCAGCTCGAGGACAAGGAAGGTAAGTAATACCTTCTTAAAGTAATACCTTATAGAAAGGATTTGTTGCAAAATGACAGGACTAATGTGGTATTGTAGGGGCCACGAACGAGGTGGCGACCTTAAAGGAAGAGGTGTCCACTACCGAAAGAAAAGCGGCTGCTGAGCGCACCGAGTGAGAGAAGCAGGAGGCAAGGGTGGCGGAGGTGCAGCAAGAGCTCCGGCTCGTGAAAAACACGAGAGTTTGGAGCGTGACTCAAGACTCGAGTCCGAGTCGCCTGCTCTTGAGAGTGCCAAAGCCGCTAAGGCCGAAGCCCAAAAGCCCTCCAGAAATTGAATCATTAAAGAAGGTAGCGGCGGTAAGGCATTCTTTATGCAAAGCAAGCATGTGAAAGTGGATTATCTATTACTTACCCGAACCGGAGCTCTCCAGAGCATTCAGAGATCTGCCCTGCCAGTGTCTCGATGCCGCCGCTCTACCGCTACCAAGGAGGGGAGCTCGACGAAAAGGTGTTCTGTCTCAAGATGCCGAGGTCGGACATCCGGCCCCCGAGCGACCAGGTGAAGCAGCTGGTCGAGCTCACAAGGTCGCCGAACAGGCCATGAAGGGCCTCATAATTCGCCAGGCCATTGGAAGCCATGCCTAGGAGCTACCGGCTAGTGCGCGCCGGTGGACGCCGCCATGGATTGAAGTCATCAAGCGCCTGTCTCATGAAGGTGCCTGTTGGCCCTTGCCCGCTAAAGTGCACTGGGCAAGCTGGATGCGAGAAGCTTGTGACGACGGGCCACCAAGGGGAAGGAGCATCGCAGTCGAAATGTACTATGAGGGCGCCTCGAAGGGTGCTCGCTTTATGGCGGTGAATGCTCCAAAGATGTAATTTTGAATAGATTCGCATTTGTTATCCTCAGACGCTGAAAACTTGTTCATATACGCTAAGCAACGCCAGAATTTAAAATATTACCTTCAGGCGGCCGCTTATCAAATTTGAGAGATGGCAAGTCGTTGGCTTCGCCCCCATGCCACGAAAGTGCCGGGTGTTCGATAAACTTGAGCGCTCTTGTTCCCATTCTTGGGTCCTTCGAGGAGGCGCCAACGCAACGCATAAGGCAACCGGACTATAATGCTTGAACACTCTCACTTAGCCATAGAATTCTATAATTTTAAATTTCGCGAAGCCCCTAGTATTCGAAGACCGAGTTCGGGCGCTATCCACGCTTTGGTCGGACAATGCCGACTCTCGCCTAAGCGCATAAGTATTTAGGGACACAAAAACCTCTCGAACAGCGATCGCTCGCCCCATCATGACGGTCTGTTTTAGCTTTCCACCGAGGTGCTCAACCCAGCTCAACCGGGCACAATCGCAGTGGTTCTCCCAGCGCTACCTTAGCCCATATAACGGGACGAAGGTACCAAAACATGGAGCTGGGCAAACCAACTATCGACCCAAGACATGATTCGAGCCGATGCATATAATGCTATAAGTTCGGGTGCCGACTTGTGGAAGTGTTCGGACTTATCGCACCATATTTTTGGGGTACTTAAGCCCATGGTATTGGCCGCACTAAAGTGTACGGGTGCAACATGTCATGAATGAACATATATATAGATAAAGAAAGGAGTGCAATAATAGGCAAAAGCTATGTATTGTTTATTCAAAAGGGACTGCAATGAAACCGTAACGATACAAATAGTGCGATAAGCAAGGGATCGGATTATTTGACATGTCCCTCTGTGGGTAAGCTTAGATGGTATGCAAAACAGGTATAATGCTCGTAGTAGAGACCACCCGACACTGACGAGCCGCTTCCCTAGCTGTTGCATCGTGAGTTCGCAATTTAGAGCCGGACAGGCTTCAAAAACAGAGTCCCGAAAGTAAGAGGAAATAAGAAAGAAAAAGAATGACATACCGGAGCCCCGGTGCGTTGAGTCGTGATTCTGGCGTGGTCGTGGTCGTGCACCTCCCTTATGCCCATGGTATCTCCGCAGCGTAGTTATGTACGCTGTAGTAATCGCTTCGCAATTTCGCGAGGGCTGGGTTGGGGCCGGATTGCTACGCTGCGCTCGGATCGCCAGCGTTTGTTGTAGATTACCCGGCGCGCTGATTGACGGTGCCCGAACGCTTAGTAGCCGGACTCGAGAATTGCCTGAGAGGCTGTTTTGCACCTCCGCCGCGAGGGTCCGCCAGATGCTCCTCCGCTCGGAGAGAGCGCTCGGTGTTTCCATTGACCGTGATTACCTCGAGGGCCTGGCATCTTGAGCTTGAGGTATGCAAGCGCGGCACCGCATTGAACTTTGCAAATGCGGTTCGCCCAAGCAAGGCGTGATAGCCGCCGCTGAACGGGACTATGTCAAGATTAACTCTTTGCTTCGAAGTTATCCCGGATCCAAGACCACTTCAAGTGTAATCGAGCCTGCATAATTGGCCTCTACACCCGTATGACGCCTTTAAAGGTCGCCTTTGTGGGTTTAACTTGAGGGGTCTATGCCCATTTTATGACCGTATCCCCGATAGAGCAGGTTCAGTTGCTACCGCCATTCATCGTGACTCTAGTGAGGTAAAATCCGCTGATGATTGGGTCAAGAACCATCGCGCGAATCCGCCATGGCGGATGCTAGTGGGTGGTCCTTCGCCAAAGGTGATCGGGCAGAGGACCATGGGTTGAACTTCGGGCGTAATGGCTCCATCGCATATACGCCCTTTAGTGCACGCTCGCCCCTTTGGGTATGTGGGTTGCATATATCATGTTCACCGTCCGCACTTGCGGGGAAGCCCTTCCGCCTCTATTGTTCGCGGCCGGGCTCCTACCGCCATCGGTATGCAGCCCCTTGTCATTGAGTTCGCATTTAACTTGCCTCGCCTGCTTGAAGACCCAACAACTCTCTGGTGTGGTTGGTCTGGTTTTTCGGGTGCCATGTATTTGGCACGAGCGATCGAGTATTCGGTCCAGATTGACGGCCCTCGAGTATTTCTTTTGAACGGCTTTTTCCGCTGACCGGTTTAGAGCTTTGAATCCGCATTGACCGCCATGATCTTCAGATTATCGCCAAGCACGCGGCGCTTTGTGCTTGTTGCGACGCCGACCTACCATTGTTGTCCTTGGTATCCGAATTACCGTGGTTTTTGGTCAAGTTGTTACTACGAAGCCAGCCAGCTGTCCTCTCCCGCCGCAAAGCGGGTCATGAGCGCTGGAGGGCTGCCATGGATTTCGGCTTTTCCGTCCTAGGTGCCGGGCAAGCCACTCGTCATGGATGTTATGTTTGAAGGCTGCAAGGCCTTCCGTGATCCGGACAATCAACGATTTGATTTTTCTTGGTTAGGAACCGTACGTAATTGTCCGCCGATTCTTCCGCTGCTGAATTATGTGGCTGAGGTCAACGGCGCCTCGTGGTCGCGCATATGTGCCCCGGAAGTTATCAAGGAATGCGCCTCCGTGTCCTCCCAACAACCAATTGATTCTGCCGCAAGCTGTTAAGCCAATGCCGAGCTGGTCCTTTAAGCTTGAGTGGTAGGTATTTGATGGCGTAGATCATCACCGGGCCATGTGGATATGGAGGAGGTAGTCCTCGATCCAAACCGCAGGATCTGTTGTGCCATCGTATGATTCGATGTTTACGGGTTTGAAACCCTCGGGATTTGATGATCCATCACTGGCCTCGTGAAGCATAGTGGGTGCGCTACCTCAGATTGAGCTATATCACGACGCAGATCAAATGAGCTTTGTTCATCGTGGTTCGCCCGACCAAATTGTTGTATCCAGCGTGACGGTTATCGTCACAAGGTCGTGGGCGCCCACGCCCATCCGTAGATCGATCTTGTTTGCCTTGGCTTGTCCTCCAATATGTCTCACGGGTCCGGGCGCGCTTCGCTCTTGGTACTTTTCGAGCGACGCCAGGTGCGGCTTTAATGGAGGGTCTAGAGGCTTCTTCGTCATGGGCCACGGGTGGCCGGTCGCCGTGATCATGCGGTGGTGATGTAGGTTTGGGTGCTGCTTCTCTAATTGGGGTACCAGCCTGCTTTAGGTATCTCTTGAGGGGCGCTCGAGTTCGTGTTTTTCGCCGCAAGGACGCTCCGTCCATCCGTCAGCCTAGCAAGTCTTGGTCAGCTCTGTTGCTGCTTTTTCTTGAGGCTGCTTGCCGTGGCCCTAAGCCTGTGTTTGAAACGCCCTGCTCGGCGGGATCCTCGTGCACCACAAATTGCCGTCACGAGGTTTGCCTCATCTTCGGAGGGAGGCATATAATTATCGCCCTCCACCTCCCCGTCCGCCGCCTATCATGAGGGCTGGCTTCTCCTCCCCTGTGCTGAATCCTACCGAGGGGGTTGTCTTCGCGCTGTCCGGGTATTATTATCTCCGCCCGTGAATCACCGCTTTTGCTGTGGCGGATTTAGAGTGGCGCCACGACGCCAGCTTGGGGCTGTTTCTGGAGGGGTCATCCTCCGTTGTTCCATCACCGCTCCCATCTTTGAGGTGGCCTTCCAGCCTCTCGTAGGCGCTTAGTTCTGGTCGCTCAGATCGCCGCCCATACCGCCGATGTCTTCGAGTCGTCAAGTCAGCATGTCGGTTAAATCATCGACGCGGCTACAAAGTGGGTGGTGGGTGGGCGCGAATTTCTTCATCGTCAAGATCTCAACCTTCCCGATCGTAGTCCGCCAGGCTCTCCAGATAAAGAGAGAGACTTCAGTGAATCCAGATGTCGCCAAAGGGCGAAAATGAAAGATGTCCGCGACAATGAACTCCATAACCGCGCCCAATTGATTCATTGGGGGGTGAGGAGTCCCGGATTAGGGGTGTCCGGATAGACTAACTATCATCTCGGTCGGACTCGACTATGAAGATACAAGATTGGAGACTTCGCCCGTGTCCGGATGGGACTTTCCTTGGTGTGGAAGGCAAGCTTTGGATACGGATATGTAGATCTCCTACCATTGTAACCGACTGTGTAACCCTAACCTATCCGTGTCTATATAAACCAGAGGGTTTTAGTCCGTAGAGGACTAACAACAATCATGCCATAGGCTAGCTTTAGGTTTAGCCTTGATCTCGTGGTAGATCTACTCTTGTACTACCCATATCATCAATATTAATCAAGCAGAGTAGGGTATTACTCCATCGAGAGGGCCCAACCTGGGTAAAACATCGTGTCCCTTGTCTCCTATTACCATCCGCCTAGACGCACAGTTCGGGACCCCTACTCCGAGATCCGCCGTTTTGACACCGACATTGGTGCTTTCATTGAGAGTTCTTCGGTCGTCGCGCCACGAAGGTTGCCTCATCCTGTCTTTTAAAGACGATACTATCGCCAAAGGAGCCTTGGCCATCGGTCGACTTCTTCGCTAGGTGGTTTTCTTATAACCGCCAGTTCGCCATCGCTACCGACGATGACTTTTCGAGTCATCGAAACCAATCTTCACGTTAATTCGAACTTGCCGGTCAGCTTAGATCCGACGAGCTCTCCTCCGTAAACGAGCTCTTGATCGCATCGCCGCTCGGGAGTCGCCATGTATACGTAATCGGATTGGGCCTAAAACCGATCTCGAGAGATCAACTCTCCTGTGCTACCCATCATGTTGCTGTGATAGAGGAGCAATGCGGCGATTCTTCTATTTTAAGGACTAGCTACGTCTCGATTCCCGATCCCTCCATGCCGGACTCCCGCAGAGGGACGGATGTTGATCAAGCCTCAACTTAAAGTCGCGACGGGATGGATTCATTGATAGCATTCAAAATCCAAACTTCCGAAGTTCGGAAACTTCCCGCCCCTAAGTCTTAAATTGACGGGTTCCGGATCCGCCCACCTACCACCCAAACATTAGCGATCTATCCCAATTCGCAAGAGCCCGCTGAAACAAAGACATCATTATCGGGCCATATTCCTCTTGGTTACGGACATGATAAAGGACTGCCGAGGAGGATTTAATCCCAATTTTCTGCAAAATTGCACGGACAAGGGAATCCTAAACGCCATAAGTCGTCAGCGAAATTACACGCTTGCCAACTTGGTGACCATAGTACAAAAGTACTCAAGGTATGGAGAGCGCTCGAAAACCGGAAGTAAATTTTGGGATAATCCGCCCCAATACATCCCTAGTCCGAAATAAATGGTACATCATTACCAAGCACCGGGTTAAACACCAAAACCAAAACCCCTAAAGGGTACGTAAACCGCATCGAGGGTTGGCTAAACGGACCTCGCAAAATTCACAAGACAGAGAGCGCCACTCCAACTCATAGCCTTCGAGCATGTTGGATACTACGGCAGGGCCAAAAGTGCTAAGAGATTCTAGCTTCGTAATCCCAGCCCAGAACACCAAAGACGGTGTTAATAGTTTTTGAGACTTTCGTGATCAAATAACATGCGAAACGAACACCGCAACCATGCCAAGTCTACCAAGTAGCAACAATAAATCCATGGAGGACACGGCTATTACCTTTAATGCCAGTGATTTAACCTAAATTCGAACAGCCCGAGCACCACCGCATTGGTCCTCGGCCCGATAGTGGATTTCGCCGCTTTACTAAGGCACTCATGGATGGCGGCATGACTAAACCTCATCTATGAGGAAACCCCGCAAAAAAATGGAAATAGCCTAGAACCGCATTGAGCGAAGTAGCACAACCTTTAGAGGAATAACTTTAGCCGGAAGCATGCTGCACAAGAAAAATCTGCTAATCGACGAGGTGTTCGGGTTTCGTTACGCCCAATATGCGACCCTATCCAAAAGGAACTCAAGGTCCCACCAAGGATAGACCCGATATTGAAACGCTTTTGCAAGGTGGATATCATTACATCAACATTACATAATAGATGGGGATACATACATAAGGCACAAATGCCACAAGAATACATCAACATCAATATAAGATCAACATCCGACTACGGATGTAACATCAATGTAAGCTCAAGCGACATCCACTCCGCTAGCCCAAGCTGCCGACCGAACCTATCCCCGATCAAGAAGAAGAAGAAGAAACTCCAACACAAACAAACATCGCTTCTCGGCCATGATCATCGCATAACCTGTACTCGCAACTGGTGGTGTAGTAATCAGGAGCCACGAGGACTCAAGAATCCCATTACCATGGGTATCAAGACTAGCAAAGCTAAAAGGAAAGGAAGGGGTAAAGTGGTGAGGTTGCAGCAGCGACTAAGCATAAATGGTGGCTAACATACGCAAATGAGAGCGAGAAGAGAAACAAAGGAACGGTCGTCAACTAGTAATGATCAAGAAGTGATCCTGAACTCCTACTTACGCCGACATAACCCA